>VRLP01002685.1:0-81326 GCA_009660295.1 Lophius piscatorius | reverse complement strand
GGGCTCCACAGACGACTGACACATTTAAAAAAGGACTTAAAACTTTCCTTTTTAGCAGAACCTATAACCTTAATTAACATTGTTGGTTTTTTGGTAAGGCTTTTATATAGTTATTATTTTATTTTTTATTTATGCTTTTATCTGCTTTTACTTTGTAGCACTTTGAGATTTGATCCAAATGTAAAGTGCATTATAAATTAAATGTATTATTATTATTATTATACACAGTACAACCTGGTGAAATTATTTCTCTGCATTTGACCCATCCCTGAGGGAGAAGTGGACGGCCCCTTTGAAGCGCCCAGGGAGCTAGGATTTCAGGGACTTGCTCAAGGACCCTGCGGCAAGTAGACCCTGCTGGGATTCAATCTGGCTCCCTCCTGATCTTCCAATTGGGAGACGACCACCACACCCACTGAGCTACAGCCGGCCGGGGTCAATAATCTTTCACAGAACTGTACTGCACTCCTTCATTTCTGCATTCTGTGTACCTGTAGTATCCGCCGCTCTCGTTCCCAAGCGATGGTTCCACGGCACAGTAAATGGACGTCTGAGCACCCTGGACGGGGGATTTGGTGAAGGGACTGACCACTTTCATGACGGCCTGTTGAGTGCCACTCAGGTGACGCCATAGGTCAGTCTGGACGACCCCGGGGTGGAGGGAATATGTCGTTACACCTGTGCCTGAAAGACAAGTCAAGCATGCAAAGAATATGAATAATAGACTAAATCCATTCACATGTAAATCATCCAGGTTCAGAGTGCTACTATTCCTATCACCTTCACACCTTCTAGTCTCTTAGCCAAAGAGTGAGTGAAGAGGACGTTGGCGAGCTTGCTCTGAGAGTAGGCGCTCTTCTTTTCGTAACTCTTCTCACTGTTGATGTCTTCCAGGTCAATGCTGCCCCAGGAGTGGGCAATGGAAGACAAAGTGATGATTCTGGCTGGTGCTGATTTTTTAATCAGGTCAATCAACAAATATGTCAACAGGAAGTGACCTGGAAAGAAAATAAGTTATTTTTAAAAAAGGGTTCTGTAGGATGTAAAACATTCAGAGTTTAATACTTCCAAACCACTGCGCAAAGCACCGATCAGAACCATGTAAATAAAATGTCATGAGACATATAGACATGTAGACAGTTATGTTCATAATTAAAAGGTAATCTGGGGTCCTTAATGTTAACTGATAAGTTCTTTAAATGTTTGGTATTTCTTGCGGAGAAACGACCTAATAATGAAAAACTTCCACAAAATTGGCCAGGCAGGCTTAACAATCGAGTAAGACCGATGGCCTAGGCTGGGATATGCACTGTAATTATTGCCAGTCTAGTTAGGAGTGTCTTTATGAGTGTGGTGCGTTGTAACCCGGGTCAGGACATCTTTTTCTGATGGCACTTTAATAAAAATTATCTCTTTATCTCACATGTTGGCCTTTTCAGATATGGGCGCGGTGAGGCCGGTGCGCCCATCAATATTTAACAGCAAGTGGATTTTACTGTCAGTGAGGACCACAGGTGAGCGGGAAAGAATTGGATGCAACATCAATGCATTCACACTTATCTTGCCACAACTTTATAACCACCTGCATAATAGTAGGTATATCGCTCAGATCCACACATGCCAATTTGTCCTGCATAAACCTTGAGGACAAAATGCACATTTAATAACAAACACATCCCGACCTTTGACAGGTGACGGGTGATGAAATAATCAATGTTATGATCATTGAATATATAAAAGACAGTTTTAGGTTAAAAAAAAAAAAAAAACTGTTTGGAAATGAACCCCATAAATTGCTCCTAGACATTTTAAGGGGTTGTAAAGCACTGTTGCTTTCAAACATCAAGTCAGAGTACAGCTAAACATGGACATCTGCCTCCCAGTGGACTTTCCTTGCAGATATGGGAATTGTTCTAATTACCTGATATCACCGGCTTAAAGACATAAAAGCAAACCTTGGAGCAACAGGGTAATAACATTTATTCACTGATGGTGGCAGTCCAGTGTGGCAGATAATATCCAGATAAATAAGCATAAACAATTAGCTCTTCAAAGAAGAGAGGCCATATCAACGGGCCAAGTCATCTTTTGTTTTATATGAACATGGGATGATTTCGCCGATACATTGACTGTCAGAAATTAAAGAAATGTGTTATAAGAACAAGGCAGCACTTCAGTTGGACACCAGGTAAGGCTGTCTCACAGAAGAGACTTTTTTGTTTACCAATATGATTGATTCCGATCTGCATCTCAAAGCCATCTACTGTCTTCCCATGAGGACAAGCCATTACTCCTGCATTGTTGATGAGGATGTTGAGTTTGGGCTCTCCTGTAGAAGAAAACATTAAGAAGTAAGATGACAAGGCTTGTAAGTATGCCCTTTGTGAAATCAGTTATCTGAGGAAGGAAGTTGCCAACCTGTGTTGATGGCTTCAGCAAATAGTCTTATGGACTTGCTATCTGCCAAGTCAAGTTTCATGCACACCACATTCTCGCTGCCGGAGCCTTCAATTACATCTTTCACAGCAGCCTGTGCTTTCTCCATGTCGCGGCAGGCCATGATGACCTTTGCCCCTAAAGCAAGAAAATATAAAGTAGTGAAAAACAATAGCAGAAGAAACGTTTTTACAATCTGCTTCTGTGCCAGGACACATAGATACCAGACTTGTAAAGGTTTTAATGTAGTATGAGCAAAGAGCCCCCCCTTGTGTCAAAATGTACACATTGTATTTTATTAAGGAGAATTTAACAGATTTTAAACTATATTTGGATCGACCGATATACTGGGTCTTTAAATCAAGGTTTTGTTTCAAATGAAGATTTTAAGCCTCAAATATTTGATTTCAGGCTGCATTGAAGACAATTAGCTGCATAAAATATTAAAAAAATTAAAAAAAGGAGGACCCTATTTTAAATATTGTTTAATACTTGTGTGAATATGTATCTGTTTTAGGATTATAGTGTATATATGCACCTTTCAAACATTAAAACCACCTGCCTACTGTTGAATGGGTCCTATTATTTGACAAAAAACAAAACGCTTTGATTTGCTGGGTGTTCTGACACTTTTCTAACATTTTCAGCCATCTTTGCTACAGTAGCTCACCTTCGGGCTCCAGCAATATTGGCTAGTCTTTGCTCCCCATGCACATCAATGAGACTCAGGAGCCTGTGACACGGTCACTGGTTCACCAGGAGGGTATTTCAAATAACCGGCTTAGCGTCACCCATCACTCCCCAGAGAAAATGCGTGAAAACTACTAGATACATTCACTCAGGCAGCAACTCTTTACCATGCCAGTATTCTCTCCTCCCCTGGTGAAACCACATCTTTTTTTAAAAGTTACATGTGCTTTCGAGGCCACATTAAACTCACTGCTTAATCAGCGTGAAGTATGGCGACCATAGCGTCTCAGTGGATGCCGTGTTGAATCACAGCATCTGATCTCCATTGATGATGGCTTTTTATAGTTTACTCATTCAACTCGGTGTGAACCAACTCTGAGTTGATTGAACCAATTCATATCAGCTGTTCTGAAACCGGATACCCCCACTTTTTAGACCCCTTTGTTTGGTCCTAACCACTGTAGACTGGGAACACCAAAAAAGACCTGGAATTCTGTAGACGCTCTTCTCTGAACCTTTATAAACTGTAAAACATCTTTGAGTACAGAAAAAAGCTACATTGATAAAATGTCTGATTTATGTAGTCAGTCTTCATAATGTCTGAAAGATTTGAAAGGCTTTAAAAACACAGAACAAATCAAACAACGAAGCATATGCTATGAAACATTAAATGGCAAATTAATATTAAAATGAGAGTTAGATTGCTTTAACACTGTTAACTAAACTATTCCCTACTTGATTCAATAGAAAAATCTAGATTTAGTATAAGCAGGAACTAAGGTGATATATTAGAACCTCACCTAAGTCATTCCCAGCCCATTTTCATATTAAAACAAAGTAAACAATCAAACAATGTCACCATGACTAAGCATGGCAGAGCTGAGGGTCATTATTATGAGGCTTGATTTTGCTGAATGAATGATTTAAATCAATGTCGATCAGACAAACCTCTCTTTGCCAGGTCGATGGCAGTCTCTTTGCCAATCCCAGTGTTTGCACCAGTGATGACCACTGTTTTGTCATCGAGCCTTGCATCTGAGGACCAGGGGCGTCGGAAGAGGTTTCTGAGGAATTGAGAAACCCATGTCGATCGTGTTATCTATCTGTACAAGCGAAATATGCCAGGAACTACTCAAAACACATCGGTTTGGTCTATACTAGGTCAACAAGTGAAAAACAAAACAAGTTAACTGATTGAAATGGTACAATTAAGTATAAACATTTCATTTACACTTCTGCCATTCTTCCATGAATGAAACCTTACCTTATAGCTTGCATCTCTCTTTACTATTGTAGTCAGGAAAACAAATATTCTCATGTAAAAGCGCCCAAACACTGTAAAAAATGTACGCAATGCGGATGTGACCACTGACAGCAGATTCAGATCCGGCCCCTGCACATAAAGATAAGTAATGTTTGATTGGCTGGGATTTCAGCCAATTGACCAGGAGTATGTTCCTGTATGGCAACTCTGATTGGTTAAGATTAATCTTTGGGTCCGCCCTCTCAAGGGTCCGTAAGATTGATACATAAGTCCCGGAAGTGATGAGCCAGCCATCCTTGGAGGAAGAACAGTCCCGGAAGCGTGTTTAATAATTATAATAATAACGATAATAATAGTAATAAAAATAGTAAGATTAATAATGAGAAAAGGAAGAAAAAAGAAGAAGAAGAAGTTCAGGTGCCAAAGCTTCAGAAGTTAATAACCAAATAAAAACAAGAATTAATTACGTTTAAGAATATAGGTGGACCTTCCAACAATATGTACATATGTATATTGCAATAAATAGGTGTGTTAATGTGCACAAACACTGTCAAGTATGTCTTGTAGGCTCATGGCTATTAAAGGGTTTACGTTGGATACTTAAGCTGGATAATTTGATATATTTTAATATAATTTATTAAAAAAGCACACTATGCATTCGAGCAATAGTGTGCAGTCTATTATCATTTCATTAAATACAATTATGTTCGATCTGTAATGACAAAGCAAAATACATAACACAATTACAGCAAGAAAACCCTTTTTCCGGAGCTTTCTCCAGCAGATGGCAGTCAATGACAATCGAATGAAACTCGGCCTTGAAAACCATCCACCCTTTGCGGCAGTTATGTCTGACCATGGATTAACAGGCTGGTATTTGTTTAGATCATGTCCGTATCTGAAATCTCACACTCAGGAAAGAAAATAGAGAAGAAAAATCCTAATCCCCTCCACAAAGCTGCACATACACCATGAGTAGTTCATTCATACATTATTAGAGCTCAGGATTGGACCGTGAAAAGTCATTGAAACAGGAAACAGTGCCGGTCATCAGCTGATTGTGCATAAGCAAACGTTTCCTTCCCTTTTCTCAGCCAATCAGCAAAGGAATGCCAATGTGTGTACGTGTGTGTATGTGTGTGTTTCCGTACATGCATTCTGACAAAGGACAATGACAGATGTAGGTGTTTTGGACATAATTGGATCAACACTGATCACACACCCAGGAGTCCAAATCAAATTTGTGTGCAATTATCCTCATTTAATCCCCATGGCCCTTCATCCTCTCTCTCTTCCTTTTCGATGTTTACTCGAGCAACTGGTGGTGCCAAGTAAGACAAGAAGTGGCTGTAAGTGGCTGCTGATTAATATCTCATATATTATAAATTAAATGTATTATTATTATTATTATTATTATTATTATTATTATTATTATGTCATCATTGTATGACAAAATATTTATTGTGATCCCTGTGTTGTAAAATATCTTTGTATTTAACAGGTGATATGTGGCCCAACAGGTAAACAAAAAAACACTTATATTTGTTCTTTCATTATTTAAAATAACCATTACATCCTGTGACGTATCTTTAAGTTTATTATTTGGACATCATGTTCCCCTTGTTTGTTTGCCATTGTTGACGCAAAGCTGTTTTTTCATATATGTTAAAATATCAGACATAACAGTTTACTTATGTTATTACTGGCGCCACTGGAGCAGCTTCCCATGATGCAAGAGACAATGGCGAGGCAAGAGGATGCACTGAATAAACTATGAGAACAATCCATTAGCTATAATTGGACCACTAACTTCACTTTGGCAGATGGAGATCAAGAGGATGGAGGTTTTTATTTTCGTATACAGGGAGAATACACAAATAACAGAGAGATCTGAGAGGAGAACACATTACGTGGGTATGGTCACAAAGTTTGCAGTATAAAAGTAATTATGTGATGATTGTATAAATGTAAAAAAAACCAAACATACATGCATTGCTAATCGGCATGGTATACTAACTCTTAATCTATTTAATGGAATTAACCTTCAGATGGCATTTAATTGATATCTATCATTAACTCTGTCTCTTTGACGGAGTTCCATTGTGAAAAACTCAGTAACAGGTAAAAAGCAGTAAAGATAAGAATAGTTTAATTTGAGAAGACTGAAGAAAAGATAATGGATTTATTGTAACAGATGATGCGTGATATTTAGTTGATTGGGAAGTCTTTGGCGCTCAGACAGTTTGGGAAGATTGAGATTGAAGGGTCTCTGCCCTGAGAAGCAGCGTGGAATATCCCCCCTTTGGAGTTTGGACAGTGGCGGTGGAGAGAGAGCCATGTTTAAAGACAGCAGAAGATGGTGATGGGTAGAGCAGGCAGGTGTGAGACAGTGATGGATGGATGAGGCTACCTGAGGGAGTACAGCTGATACGATTTGTGATACCAGAATGCAAAGAGCATGTGTTTAAGGACTGGATAAGAGTGGGATGAGCAGTGACTGTGGCATGAGTGTGGAGGGGATAGTCTTTCTGATTGATCTCAATAGATCTCAAAAAATATATATAAATCACGCTGCATTGTTAGATATCACAAGATATGGAAGAGTTGAAATACAAAGCACGGTCAAGCGCATGTTAAAACAAGTTTGAAAAGAGGGATTCTCATATGTTTCTTGTGCCCTCCAAACCAGATTTGGGATTTTTTTTACATCAGTTTCACACAGAATTGCTCATGAAAATATTCGTAGAACTGAGTGGTGTATAGATGCAGGATGAAATTATATGCATGTGAAAAAAAAAGGCATAAAAGAATTTTGTCACTGTCCAACCCAACCCATATTACATTTATCATCATATGACAATACTCAATATTACATATTATATACAATATTAGACAATATTTATCTCAGATATGTTTTACATGCAGGATGTCTCTAAACTGATTTTAAATATCTTATTTTACTACATTGCCAAACACAATGAAATGAACTTCCCCCTCATCTCAGTACACTTTGTACATGAATCTTGGATATTGGGTGTCTTTTTTTGTTCTCTTGCTCTTCAAAGACATCCACATTTAACAATATAATACTGCATTTACAAAAAAACTGAAAATTATTGTGTACATTCCTGTATTTTTACAGCATTTCGTTACATTTTACTGTATATTGCACATTTATGGATTGTGGGGAAGCCAGAGTGAGCACCCAGAGGTGACAACGTCAGACATGTGGAGAACATGCAAACTCCAGAATAACTCTGGGTTGGGATTCAAACCCACAACCCTCCAGACCACAATTATGCCAAGTTTCTAACTAAAAAAATAGTTGTTTTTTTTCAGTTTACGCAAAAAAAACTTTTTTTGTAGGGTAAAACACTTTTCCTATTAAATAGCATTATTTTCTATATTTATTTTATTTATTATTTTGATGTTATAAAGTCTTACTTGAAGATAACTTGACGGCGTTCAATGTCAGACATTGAATGGAAACTAATTTATTCAAATTACATTCATTTGAGTGACCTTGCATGTTATAACTGGGCATTTAAAATAAAGTAAATATAATTAGGAGTTAGTAGCTCATTAAAATCTATTTAAATAAACCAGACTAAAATATGAAACATTTACAACGGCTTACTGTGTGTTACTGCACATTTCTACATCCTCCTTATGTTGAATAATGGCGAGTTATGTGATAAAATCACCCTTAAATGCAGAAGCATTAAACTTCATAATCTGAGTTGTGAAAACATGTGAAAACAGTTTTTATTGTACAAATCTGTACCAACCGTAGTCTGCAGAGTGAAAGTCAATCAAACATCTAAATGAGAAATAAAACATTCATGACAACGTATTAGAGGAGAAGGAAGCATCATATTTGTTAAATAGCAGCTTGAGAAAAACCTTCTCATACAGGAGTTGTAAAGGGGAGACTAACGTTTTGCAAAGATTTGTGATTTAGGGACAAACCAGGTTGAAAAATAAGTTCATTTTCTTGCCCTTTAAAACGGGTCAGCAGTTGAGACGACACAGCAAGTCACTGTTTACATTATAACAATATCTTGACGAGGTCACATCCCTCAAGGCCTCCCTGACGCACACACACAGACACAAACACACAGACACACATACACAGACACCCACTCACTCAAACACACACACACTCACTCACTCACACACACACAGACACAAACACGCACAAACACATACACAGACACCCACTCACTCAAACACACACACATACACCCACACACTCACAAACACGTACAAACATATACACAGACACCCACTCACTCAAACACACACACATACACACACACACACACACACTCACACACACACAGACACAAACACGCACAAACACATACACAGACACCCACTCACTCAAACAAACACACACACATACACACATATACACAGACACCCACTCACTCAAACACACACACATACACACACACACTCACTCACTCACACACACACAGACACAAACACGCACACACAGACATACACAAACACCCACTCACTCAAACACACACACTCACACACTCAATCACAAACACGTACAAACATATACACAGACACCCAGTCACTCAAACACACACACATACACACACACACTCACTCACTCACTCACACACACACAGACACAAACACGCACACATACATACACAGACACACACATAAACAGACACCCACTCACTCAAACACACACATACACACACACACACTCACTCACAAACACGTACAAACACACACACACATACACAAACACCCATTCACTCACACACACAGACACACAGGCGACCAGCAGTCTGGCTTGCACAGTGAGCTCTCATCTGCAAAACCTTTATTTATGTGAATCTGTAGGAGGATAAACATCTCTATGAGTCCTCATCCCCCCCCGCCTCCCCGTCCCCCGCTCTCACCTTTTACTGTACAGGCGAACCGGCACCCATATTCTGTTTAGTACGACTCCTTCTGCAGCCCCCGCCACGCTTCTGGGTTCAGTCTCTCGGCATCTTAACCTCCCTCACCTCTCTGAGAGGTTACATAACACATAAACGGTGCCATTCATCAGACGCTACACTGATCCACATCGCCCACCTCTAATGGCTTCTTCATCTGCTGCACCATTTCCCTTAGATAATAATCTACCCTTTCATCATTATACTACATCTTTAAACAGTCTTGTTTAAGAACCAGATGATAGACCCCTTCATCTCCCCGCCGCAGACCACATTATTTTGGGATGGCGCTGAATCCTTCTTTCTCGCTAGTTTGAGTTCTCGCTGGAGAAATCAGCAAAACCGCTGCTAAAACTTTAGAGTCAGGCAAAGGTTTCCTTTCTGATTTTGAAGGAATGGAAACCGTTTCCGTCATCATTTATCTTAATCATCTAATATGCTTTTGGTTTATGTCACACGACAACTCCACATCATGGGGTCAAATCTGCTTTTTGGTCGCTATATGCAGGTTTGGTTGGATCGCGTGTGCAGAAAGTTAAATCCTTCATCATGCTACTAATTCATCATAGAGACCATTATCCGTCTTAAACCGCATTTATTCTTAACAAGAATGAAACAAAAAACAATGATTCAGGAAATTAAAACATAGCATTATGAACCTGTAAGATAATAAACTCATATTAAAAGTACTAAGTCCCTGCTATCTCACATGATATTGCAACGTCCGCTTGGCTTAATGAACCAATGCTACAAATATTTATTGATAAGTTTAGATTTTGATACAATCTTTTTGAAAAATATAAGATGTAATTAGATTCCTTATTCCTCAATAAGAGGAAGATTGAGAACATTTGTTTCCACAAACTCATCCTGTCTTTCTGAATCACACCACAGGAGGCACCAGAAGCGTACTAGAGGCATCAATCAGCTTTCTGCAGACATCCACCCGTTTACTGTCCTCATTTCAGCTTTTGATCTTCATTGTAACAACTTTGTGGCAGTTTGCATGAATGAACCATGAACATCAGTGTGGAGGATGTGGTTGGACGCCAGCCTACATGAAGGTGTTCTGCTTCGCCCATCAAAGAGAGGCGCTGCATTCAAGACGCGTCGGAGGTTGATTTATTCTGAGGTTGAGCAGACACATGACACATGACAGTCATAAAGGACGGGCGTTCAAGGCTATTTAAAGAAGCGTCTCAAGGAGTCCATCCTAACGTTCAGAGCTGTGTCAGAGAGCTCCTTTGGGTTCAAGGGCAGCACGTTTTATAAGCTTCTCCTGTCAGTTATAGCTGCTTGTTACTGCCAGGGAAAAATAAATAACCTCATGGTTTATTTGATATGTTTTTGTTTGATTCAACCCTTGTCTACCCAGGAAAAAAAAGTCTCTCTGAGTTTATCAATCTTGTCAGGAGCTGTTCAAGACAGACACAAAACAGGTTTGCAGACGTACGGACAAATTTAATATAATAAAAGAAAGAAATGATCCATCAGTATAAGTCACAAAATATCAACATCAGGGATCAAATGTTGGCTCTGTGAATCAAGAACAATATCCTTCAGCCAGATGCATCTGCATTTAAATCTTTTATGACAACTTTAAATGCATCTCGTGGGACCAGCTCTCAGAGATTCATCTATTTTGCAGCTGATTCCAGCAGAGAGAGCAGCCTACTTGAATGCCCTTTTTCAAAACCCGGTGCAAACTCTGTAAGGAGAGGCATTAGGAAGCAGACCATGAGTAGCGTTCCAAATAAGAATGTGCCAGTGGTTAAGAACACGGGTGGACATGGAAGACCATCTAACTCCATGGTCCTCACAGCTTCATGGTCCAGAGGGTTTAAATAATGCAAAGATGCATGCATGTATTTTAGAAATAAGGCGTGTTATACATCATCAAGGCGTACTCATGAGGTTTTTGTTAATTTATAGGCCACTGCACCTTCTCCTGGAGGATGAGGAACCTTCTCTGATCAGAAATAATGCCTCACCATTTGTACAGTTCTACATCTTCTCTTGTCTCTGTTAACAATCTCTCCGCTCATCTCACTCTCCATCTTTGATCTGCCAGCTCCATCTGCAAGTAGGTCACGGAGCTCGGCTCTGGTTGCATGTCAAGACGTTGGCTTGTTTCCGTCTCTTATGGAAACCACAAACAATCGGATATTTCAGCCGTTAAGCAAATTCATAATCTGATGATTTTACATGTCAGGCACTGTAAAAGTTTTATTATGATTATATTTCTGGGGCAACAAAGATGTGACATCTCGTCTCCACATGATAGTGAAATTGTAAAATATATCCTTAAAGAGATGGCTGTGTTCCAGATTACCCCAAACTTTGTGGTTTTGTAACTTTCAAGGCTTTATTAACCTCCAGTATTAATATTTCTCCCAGTGCAACCTTCCTTCTTTGAAGATAAAGGAGAAAGACATATAAAAACAATTCTTTTGTCATTTTTCAATCATTGCCATCGTCATTTTCTTTTAGTAAATTTACGCTTTTGTTGCACAGCAAATGACTCCTTCAATCATTAATTATGTTTATTTCATTACTGCTGTGGGAAAAGTTTCCTCTCCTCTTGTAATAAATGTTAACGAGACTATGTTATCTTTTTCTACCCTTGTCTCATGACACATTTATTTCACCTATAATCGGATATGTAGCCAGATACTTCCCGTAGGAGCGGCACACCCATCACGCCATGCAGCCACCATAGACCAGTATCAACTCTATCAATATTCAATACCTTTATTGAAGACTTGCAGTTAAAGTGCAAACCTCTCATCTAGTCTGAACTAGGTGAGAAGTCAGCTTCGTTATGGTCAGACTAAGTCTGAGACTCCACTAAGTGTGTGTGTTATCCGGCACTGATTGCTCAGTTATCAACAGCGATCCATCACACTCACCCTTCAGCAGCTGAGCAACTGGTGGCGCAGTAAAACTATCAGACTGTATCATCTGATCCCAGTCATGCACTCCTGACCTCACCAGGGTTCTCAGCAGACCTCGGTCAGCTGGATTATTCATAAGCAGGGGAGGAGAACCATAACTTGGTCCATGCTGTCGTCTGTGACAGCAAGGCTTTGTCCTCGAAAAGTCCCCAATCCCCTGCGTTGTACAAGCAATCCACCTGATTGAACTTTTCAAATTAAATGTGAAGTTATGGCTGAAAAAATCTGTCTAAAAAAAATCGGTCTAAATGTTTTTCATTTAAAAAAAAAAAGCTCCCCCCTTAGTAAGTAAAATATGAATAATTAGAGTAAAATACAAGACAGATCTCCGTGAGCTAATTCATTTGCACCAAGTTTGGATTAAATCGGTCCAGCAACTGAGAAATTGTGACCTGCAAACTTTTGGAGATAAAGCTCCCGTAAATGTCGGAAATTTACAACCAACCTTTTCCAAAATCAATCCAGTTCTTCCTCACACTAAGGTCTATGGGGATTTCGAATTTGAAAATCGATCCACTAAATAGTTTTTGCGTTACTGTGTTAACACAAAGGATCTGCAGGGATTTAAATACATGCATGAGCCGAGGCTGTCAGGATCAGAACCACAGACTAATATTGTGGAAGCCCCCCATTTGCTGCCTAAACTGTGATCTGACACCTTTCTTCAATTCACACGGGTCTCAATGAGTCCTGGGCACCTGTTGCCCTTTCTCAGGACCACTTTGGCAGGTACCCTCCATTGCAGACCAAGAACACTCAGCCAGACAAATAACTCAGATCATCTTAATCTTTGGCCATTTTCCCTGCACTAAACATGAACTTCAGGACCAAATGCTCACTTTCTGCATAATATATCCCACCTACTGACGGGGGCCATTGTAAGGACATAACACAATTTGTAAAAGTGCTTAAATGAATTTAGAAAAAAAAGATTCTAGATGTTTAGAATCCTAAAACAAACATTTGGAGAATAAAAATGCATGACAAGCATATCATGAAAGATTTAGCAAAACTCTACAGTCTAAAATTTAATTTGACTTTGCACCCGCATACCCCAGAATGTCAATCAAATGGACAGTTGTCTGCTTGGAGGAAGTTACACCACTGGGCGAGTGGATGCTGATGAACTCCCTGCCAGTCAGCATGAAATTTATGATGTGTGTGTAAAAATAATAAAACATGGTAAAATATAGTCTAGAGAAATATTTATACCAACTTTGTTTGTTGCGTCCATTGTTCCCACACGATCTGCTCCCATGCTTTGACATTTCATATCATAATTTATCAGAGGGGGCGGTGAAGGATCCATCCAATGTCTATAACTTCTAATCATTTGCATGTTACGAAGGGCTGGAGAGAAGAGGTGCACCCTGGATTGTCACAAGTTCATCATTGGGCCAAACCATAAGAGACAAACAGCGATTCCTGCTCCCATTCGCACTTAAGGACAATTTTAGAGTCGCCAATGGGACTCAGTGTGAGCGGGAATTTTAGGACTGCGGGAGGAAGCCGGAGAACCCGGAGGGAACCCACACCGACACTGGGACAACATGCAAAACTGCACACAGGAAGGTCCAAGGTTGGAAATCAAACACAAGAACCTCGTTGCTGTGGGGCGACGTTACTGACCACCACATCAACCAACCCCTCGAAGGTGAATCTGCAACTCATCCTAAGTTTCCCCCTCAGATTCACATTCAGTCATTCAGCTTTATTTGTGGGTTTTTGGGAGTGCAGACAGGGTTTAGCCACAGGAATGAAAAAAAAAAAACATCACCGTGTGTCTGTAATAAAACACATTTAAATATTGACCAGACTATCTCACTAAACAAATGATCTTTTCTTGGTTTGTATTATTTTGCATGGCCTGCAAATACTGAGGCTATGGTTGGTGTGCTAATGTATAAAATCAAAGGTCATCTTCATTCTGTACTTAAAGTCTCCCTCCGCGTTTATCTGCATGATTTCAACTCACCTTATCCATGTCCATCTTTTTAAGGTCTTGTTTTGCAGATGATACCATCCTGAATGTGACCATGTCCAGTAGGAATTTTTTTTAAGGGGAGGTTTATCATTTCTTCAGATTTCCTTGACTTGAAGAGATGCAGGTGGGAGAGGAGGAAGGAGATGGTATCATCTTCCTCAAATTCATATTCTTTTAACTTTTATTAAAGCAAACAGTAGCCAAAGTTCACAGATAAACCAGGAACAACGCGTGAACAACGCAGCAGGTTATTTCCTTAATTCTTAGAGAATCAATAAACGTGTTAGCTCACACATCCTGCAGTCAGAGTAAACACACGGAAAATGAAAAACCTTTGTTCGCCTCTGTAAAGCTTTGTCTTTGGTGATGAAGAGAAATACCTGACTTTTCAGATGTGGACGGAGGCTGGAAACAAAGTCGATGAGAGAGTGATGATAAGAACCAACGAGTAGAATAACAACGAGGTGAAAGACATTGAAATGTTTACTGCCATCAAGTGGAAATTAAAAAACAAGAAATCTTGAACGCTATGCATAATTGCTTGATTTGAATCCACAAATAAATTCCAATCCTTCCGTCAAGTTAAATTTCACACCCAAAGTTAAAAAAAAAGTCATTTGTGAATTAAAACAACCACAAGCTCATATCAATAGTTATTTACTTTTCATTTTCAAACAGCCAATCAGATGTGAATATTTCACATGCAACGTCATAAGTCTGGAAATAAAATAATGTTGCATTTCATAATGATACTTCAACTCAATGTTTACATTTTACGGTGAAATGTCGAGCAGTTATAAAGGAGGAGGGTGTCATATTCCAAAGCTCCAACCGAGGGTCTCGGCTGGGCGGCTGTGCTCATTTATCAAAGCTTCTGATCCTGTGACCCCAATAAATTTGGAATTTAAAGTTTATTTTAATTAATAACTGCAAAATACTGCATTTAAAGACACTTCAAGACTGAAGACAGGCACTACAATAGAATACCTGACCGCATAATATTACAAAATACAGTTTTATTTGATTTAACCACTTTAAGTCACAGCCAAAGGTTGTAGCATGTAAAAATATCCCCCTAGTGGACATATGTGGTATTTTCCAGCCCAAATTCCATTTTTGCTCCATTTTTGCTCCATTGGCGATCCAACTGTGCTAACTGGAGACTCCACCTGGTCCTATCCCATAATAAACTGTGTAGAATATCACACTTTTTGGTATTTTCATCAAATTTGATGCAGTATTTCTCAAACCAAGAAAATACATTGTTTGTTTTATTTCATGGTGTAACTGTAATAAATGATCTCTAAAGAAAAAGAAGTCAGACGAGGACAGAAATATTTGTATTTTTTGTGTTTAATCCCAGATGACTCACGCATAGTAACAGGTACAATGTTACTGACAGTGAAAATAAATTATGTTAGCGGTCCAAAGACAAAGGATATGCAAATACACCTAATAATTTTTGGGTCTGTAATTCAGGCAAGGCTTGGCTTAAAATAACCAACAACCAGAGAAGGTTCTGGGTTTAGACGGTTTTGTAAGCTGGTTGAATAATTAGCCAAGGTGTCTTCCTGCTCATCCTGATGGGAAAAGTCAACTCATCTGCTTGTAATCTTAATACACTTATATTAATTGTGTAAATATTGTCATAATATGAAAGGTACAAATGAATATCTGCACAAATATGAAAGTCCACTCTTTATCCTGGTGACTGGGCCGGCTGAGCGACAAGGACTTCTTCATGATGTTTGCCATGTGCTGGTGTCTACTTAACTTCACTTACTCCCTTGCTACAGTTTAGAGAGTAATTACTTGTTATAATAATTATGTTATTACACAGTAACAAGTATATCCTGTGCCTCTAGTGGAAGAGGTCAGTGTGCAGATGCCCAAACAGGCCCGGAAAACCCGAAAACACACAAGGAACAGAACACATTTGCTCTGAGGGAGGGATGTTGAGGGATAGGTGGCATGAAAAAACATTTTAAAGGGGGTGTAATCAGAGTGCCTCTCCCTCAAACAACAGCAAATGACTCTGACCTCCCCGGTCCAAAAATACACAAACAGAGTCCAGATGATTCATGATGAGCCACCGGATTGGGGAGCCTGCTTTATGTAATCTGAGCGGGTTAGATTATAGACAGACACAAAGGACGAAAAATCTGTTATTTAAAAGCGCCGTTCCTCCAGGAGTACATTTTCCCACATATTCATTATGTGGGATAAGTCCAGCAGTGGAACTTTAGACTGCAATAGGACATGTCAGGAGACGCTGCGGAGGAATGCTGGGAATGATGTGGCAAATGTGAAAGCCGAGGCTCATCTTTCTTTTGCTTTCTCCGGGTAATGAAAGCAGCAGCCATGCAGGACGTAGAGAGGACGTATGAACGTAAAAGCCGTACACATCTGGCAATTGCATTTTCGGTCATGGCCAGTTATTTGCATGAATAACAGTGACTGTTTTCACATGTTCTGTAGGAGCTTTTTCTCAGGCACTTTAAGCCTTGGCGGGACTTTCCCTCGGAGTTAAATGAAATTCCATTCAATTCCAGCAGGGCTCAGATTTGATTGAACGTTTTGCCTACAGGGTTTACATTAAGTAAGACTCCACAGGATCGCTATTATTTTAAACTACGGACCACCACCGAACATTGAGAAAACATTTATGAGCTGAGCAGAACCATGAAGAAACCCTGCAGTTGGTCACCATGTTGCTGCATCAGATTCTGGCTTCATACTACCAGAGAATATGTTGGGTTTTTTTCCCCACAAATGAATTAAATCAACTTTTTTTTTACCGTACTGGGAACATATTTATGGACTTGAAAGAAAATGTTGGATGCACAGCTCCCGTTCTTTCCACAGACCTTGAAAGTGGCCATGTTAGTCCTCTGGAGTGAATCCACCAGTAGTTTTTACAGTAAACACTGCAGCATTTGCCTGATGAGTGTGTGCAACCGCTGCTGCTGTAAGAGAGGAGATAAATCACACAGTATTCATCACACATACTGGAGTCGTACAAGTTCCACTTACTTAAAGTGTCTTATAGCTCGTACTAATATATAAGGCCTGGGATCGGTGGCTTGATTGAGTTGTGACATCATTGTTATTTACTGCCCTGAGTCTGAGAGACACCTTCCGTTATTTCTGTCATGGGTAACCCTTAAGGCTTTTTTTTTTTAATTCTCCATTTACAATACATACAAAAGATAAAATGAAAAGCCATAACATTATAACCACTTACAGGTTAAATCGGAATAACTGTGATGTAGACGCTGATGCAAGCACATGTTGGCAGTGAACAGTCAAAAATTTCAACAATGAGAGAAAAAACAAGTTTAAAAAGAGGTGGTCTGGGATGTCATTAACCTTTTGTTGTAAATGATGATGAAAAAAAAAGGATTTCTTTTCTACCACCTGGTCGTATAATAAACAGGTTCAGACAAGTGGCACATATGTTTCAATAAGAAATACAGACTCCAGATTTGCTCACCCAAACAGCCGAGCAGGACATTAAAGGGTTAAATACGTTGCAGTGTTTTTTGTTTTCTTTTATTTCTACACACAACTTTTTCTTCTTTGCTGTGTCTATAAACATGTGTCATCTCTTCCTTGAATCATGGAGAGACTGCCCCCAGCGGTTTCTGGTGGAACTGCTCTTTTTTTCTTCTCATCTGTATCCACGAGCTCTGCAAAAAAAACGCACGCAGATGCGTTTGGAGTGATTGCACAGTGACATGAAAGGTTCCTTTGGTGTCCTTACACATCTTTTTGATATTGGATATAAATGAGATTTTAGTCTTTCACAAGGTGCTCCTAAAAAGCCGATGGTCTATTTGAACCTAGTTGGTACCGGAATTATGCAGTCTGAGGATGTCCCCTCAGAGGTGGACTGATGCGCCACATACTTTCAGTGGGTCCCTACTTCTCCAGAACCAGGACCTCATTAGTTGTATTGCCCCTATGCATGATAAATTATAGGAAGAGACGAGAGCAACCAGTAAGCAGGGGGTTGGGTCATATAAACTAGACTACGAATCATTGCTAGGAGATGCCAGAACCTGTTAAATATAACAACACAGCCTGTGACCCACATGAGAACATACAGGATGTTCTACGCATTAATCTCAGTCCTTTCCTGAGAACAGGGAGCAGCAATGGAGAAGAAGATCCGGCGGAAATGTGTGGCATCTGGGAAATTAGACTTTATATTTACAGGTTAAAAAATATTTTCGCTTCGTTTTGACCTGATTAAAACACACGTATCACATTATTTTGTTCAATTCTGTGCCATTCACTAATTTTTCAGAGTGCAAAGGTAAATAATGACTATTATGAACCATCTCATGAGACATTTTATCTCGTTCAGTCTTAACATGCGATGCACGTCTCCTCTGAAAAGTTTTGTCATTGTCAAAGGGAGAGAAGGGTTGAGCTTCAAAAGAAGCTGGAGGAGCTCTTTGCTATTGAAAGAACTCACTCACCAAAAATGAGCTGCATAGTTGGAAGGATGAAGAACTGGGCTTTGAAAAGAAAATTGTGGCGGGGAGAGAAGCTGGAAGGGTTCATATGCATCTGAATGAGCGGGTAACACACAGGAAGGATGCTGTGATTCTTGGCACCTCCTTTTATTTTGGCTGAACAAAAAAAAAATCTTACAGCAATGGACTATTGATATTCCATTCATGTCCGTTTCAGTGTGTGTCACGTCTCAGCACACACACATCACCATGGAGGCTCTTGTCTTCTTGTCTCAACAGTTAGAGTTGGTGACCATCACGAGGGACAAAGCAGACCGGACACTTTGAGGATTTTCTCTCTCACATGAGCTTTCCCCCTAAACAAATAAAACTCCTACATTAATCACTTGTAGGAACTCTAAAATACGTAATTTCTGGTTTTGTTATGGAGCGCAGCAAATATTTATTTTTGATTTTACAAAAAAAAAATCTAATTTACGTTGATAATACAAAGAATAGAAAAACAAAATAAAAGCTCAGACCTTTAAAATGATAAGATTTTCATGGAGGTCAATTGAAGATTTGAATAAACAATTTGACGACACCGCGACGCCTTCAGTTGGTTCAACTGTCAGGATTTTTATATATATATTTTTTCAGTTCAGTATTGATTTCTCTTCCTGACCATATCAAAGTAGCCTGGTCTGAAAGTGCAAATCAACAAAAAAAAACGCTTTAACATTGTAAATAAATGGAATCATGATCAAGTTTGGTCCAGCTTTTATTTGTCGGATCAAAGTTTGGTTCTTTGATCCCGACCCAAGTCAAGTCAAAGTCTGCACCAAACAAGATAGCTGTGAAAGACCCCTTACACTGACAAAAAAAAGAAGAAGAAGGGAAACACACAAATTTCTAAAGAATAAAATAATCAATTAAGGAAAAAATGCCAGAGTGAGCAAACAAATGGACGAGAGGAATCTGCACAGTCAGCAGTTATGAGTGAACTTCCCTTTTGCTGTCATTCAACCAAATATACAGTATAGCAAGTGAGAAATGTTGTTTCTCATCTGGGTAGAATGCTAACGCGCTGAGACTTAATTCAGTGGGATGAGCGACTCTAAATTCCATACACTCAATTCACAATTTTTAAGTTTGAAGATTTCGGAAGGCGGAAGAAATTCAGTCTTTTAAGTCAAATGAGAAGGGAATTCTCAAAAAGTAGCTGCTTATATAGAGTTGTTTGAACGCAGTCTGTAAGGGCGCCTAAGTTAGTGTACTCTTGGTGCTGGTCCCAAGCCCGGATTAAGGGATAAAGGGGAGGGTTGCATCAGGAGGGGCATTCAGTGTGAAACCTGTTCTGATTCAACAACGTGGATTGAAAATCTTTTGTTGACCCCAAATCAAGAGCAGAAATAAAAAGAGGAGGATTTACGTCATCTTATTGCTAAAGATTTAGTCGATTGCATTTAATTCTTTCCTTCATATTGAACTGTTGAAGACGTAGGTAGAGAGTCAGGTTCACGCCCACCCAGCAGGTGATGAGGTGGGAAAGAAAAGCTAAAGAGAAAAGCTAGTTTCGTCAGCTTTCAAATCCATAGACGAGCCACTATATGGATCTCAACCCTTCACAGGTTGCTGTCAAACACTGCATATTAAGAATCGAGGGATTTGTGTCACTGCTGGTGTCCTCTGTGCTTCCAGCCACACAAGCTTCAGCACAATAGAGAGCTGGCCTTGTGTCTGTGCATCCCTTTCATACGGCCTACAACAGTGTTTGCACATGGGAGACTTGGCACACGAAGGCTCATCCCCCTACACCCGTTATTTTTGGCTCCCAGCTGCTCATGTCCCCATGCTTTAATAAGAAGAAAGTATTCTTAGTGACACAGAAGTGTTGCTGTGTTCCCGCGGGGGAAAAATTGAATAGAAATAAAGCCACAGTGTTGCCCTGTTCATTTCTGTTTTCACTCTTTATTATGTCCGTCTGATTAATTACTACAATGTACCAAACAGATCTCAGTGGATGTCGATAAATATCTACAGAGAGGCTGCTCTTGGAATGAGGAGAAGGTGATTTGATTTTGAGGAGGACCCATGTTTTTTCTATAACCACATAAGTTGACAGGGTCATGGGGCTGGAGCCTATCCCAGCTGAAATTGGGTGAGAGGCTAGATTCACCCTGTACAAGCCGCCAGTTCATCACAGGACCGACAAATAGAGACAAACAACCATTCAGACCATCAATGCTGACAGGTTTTGCGACTATGGGAAGAAGCTGGTTGTAACCGACGGCAACCCGCTCAAACACAGGGAGAGCATGAAAAAACCCAGAACCATTTTCAACCCAGGCAACACTGGCAACCACAAAATCACCGTTAAACCCATTTACAGGTGGGTTTGGATCAAAACATCTGAAATTCTGAATCTGCACCATCTGAATTAATGTTTTGAGAAAGTCCATTTTATGACAATTATAACTAATATTGCTGTAAGTAATACAAAAATAAATTGTAATAACACATTATTGACATTAGCTTTCATAATGTTTAACATCTGAATTATGAAATAGTTGTACATTTGTATATTTTTTGTTACTCTATCTACATAACTGTCATTTTTATGTCTTCATTCCTTTTTCTTTCATAGAAGTGTTCTTAACTCGCACATCCACTTATAAATGTGTTATAACAAATACAACAGTGTCATCGGTTTTGTTATTATGATTCAAAATGAATAAGTTTAATCTGAGGCTAAGAGGGACATTTATAGAATGAGGCAGATTTTGATAAAGATAATAAATCTCCCGGTTTTAGCAGTTATATAAACTCTTGTGTTTGCTTTTGTGGAGGTATGTGCTCTCCTGGAGACGTTCCAGTTTTATTCTATGTGAGGATGACTTCTATGTGACTACGTGACCATCTGCTCCAAACAATGTTTTGAACAGATGTTCCTCCCAGGATACAGAGGAAGACCTTCGACCTTTCAGCAAGACCATCGTTTGGAAATTAGAATATTAAACGTAAGATAGCCCCATTGAGGTTTTTGCGACCATTTTTTCTTTTCTTCGGTGATAAAGTCTAGTCTTTGTTTTTCTGTTGGTGGTTGAATTTGCATTTTCACAAACTTGTATTTCACAAAGAATTTTTGATTTGGCTTCATTTTAATCACCCACAATTATTTTGGCGTGACAATAGAAACGTCAAGTATCGTCTAACCAAATTCTTACTATATAATTCAGGGATTTTTAAAAGCTTTTGTTGAATTATGTTTTTGGAAAAGTTACCTAAAGAGGGCGAACACTGATAACTACAGGGCATGGGATTCTTAGATACCCTGTTAGAATATCCATGATATAAAATGATGCATTATCCCTTTATGATGATGCATTATCCTCCTCTTCCTGAAACAATAAAACAAACGATGCCACTTTCAGCCATTTGAGTTCACGACTTTCCTCATTGCTGAATATTAAATTTTACGGCTGCGTGACCTCATCTCAAGACGGGTCACTGAGGATTCACCACATCTTATCACCACTCTGCTTTATACTGCGCCTCATAAAATCACTGCGTGTAACTCATTAGCCTATTGCACCAACTAAAAAAAGCATAGCGTATCAAAGCCTTGGTTAAAGGGAGCGACTGAATACTTCATAAGTTCACCCAACTGTTTTGGGTACATGTCGGTCTGACAGATTGATGTCTCTAGCTGCAAAACCTCAACATTCTAATCATATTAATGCTAGGAAGTAATTCATTAAAGCCTCCAATGTCACGTTTGGTTTGAGAGAGATTGCATAAAATACAAAAGTCCCCAATCTCCTGCGTTCTACAAGCTGTGATTCTGATAAAACTCCTCTAAATAAATATGAAGTTATGTCCACAGTATTTTTCTTCCATTATGTTTATAGAAGTGATTAAAAAATTTTAACTATTAGAGCAAAATATGATGTGAACATTTCTTTTTTTTGTAGTTCCACAATAATCATCAAAAATTTTATTTTTTGCCAAATAGATTTTACTACAAATAGTTACCAAATACTTTTATGCAAATGTCAGCAAAACAAACTTAATTCAGTGCTACATAATCCAATTATGTTGAATGTTATAAACAGTTATACCGCATTTGTTTTTCCTGGTGAAGGAGTCGTACTCAGAGCTGGGTCAGAGTTTCGTGAGACGGTTTCTCTGAGGTGTGATTGATGACATAAAGCCCGGGTGGAGGCCTGCGCTCTGACTGCTGTCATATTTTGACATGTTTCCAGTCTATAAAGCTTGTTGAGAGACTTGGTCACAGGTCTTTGTGAAATATATAAGCCTAAGTCCTGTTTGCCCAACAGAATTAAAGTCCGAGGTGAGAACTGAGTCCTGATTGACCCTCTCTGCCTCAGATGTTAAACGGTCAGTGAGCATGAAGTCTCCCAGTATTACAGCCAGCGGCCGTAAGTGTGTGTCAGAAGCTTTGGATTAAAGCTGCTGCTGTTCTATATTGAGATAATAAGATCTACTTTCTAAGAACAGATTTCAAGAACGACCTTGACCCGTAATGGAGAATTAGAGGCCGACTCAGCATATTTTCCTTTTTCACAATGGTTTTCGTTGTTTCTCCCAGTGGTTCTATGTGAGGGATCAGGTTACTTAGCCGAGAACCGTAACTAAGCATCAGGCGCAAATTAGCACAATCGAATCCGTCTTATTTATTAATAAATACATGGCTTTGTTCATTCTTAATCGTCTTAAGGAAAATGCTGGGTGTTTCAGTAGGAAAAAGGAAAAATAGGCTGATATTATCCCTTTGAACTGGAAAACAGTGTTTTGTTGTAACTCAAAATATTGACCACTTGTCTGTTTGTTTTGATTATGGTAAATTTATTTCCATGCTGTAAAAACATTAGTTTCAAACTAGGCCTATACTGTTGTCCACGACAGCAAGTATAAACCCCAAAAGCCCCCGATCCCTTATATTGTATAAAAAAACCCCCGTATGAACTGCTTGAATTTAATTTTGTTATGTTCGAAAAAACGAACTCTTTTCGTGAAAAAAGCTCCCTCTAGTGAGTGAAATATGAACTACAAGAGTAAAACAAAAAGTACACAAGATAGATCTTCTTGAGGTGATTCGTATGAACCAAATTTGACAAAATCGGACAAAAGGTTGAAAAATTATGGCAAAAAATACTTTGTGAGATAAATCTAGATTTGGAAATTAATAACGGACCTTTTCAGAATACAAACCAGGTCTTCCTCGCACCAAGGTCTACGTGGCTATAGCATTTGAAAATGATCCATGAAACAGCATTAACACGAAGGCCATGAGTTGGCAAATGGAGGTTCAGGGTCTTGCTCAAGGAACCCACGATATCTGGACTGCAGGGGCATTCCGGTGATCAGGCTGCCAAACCCTCCGAAGACCGACCCACAGTTCATTTACATCCCAACATTTTCTGTAACTGCTCATCCCATGCAGGGTCACGGGTACACTGGAGCTTATCCCAGCTGACAGTGGAGCTGTGTACAAGCTGGATAAGATCCCATTTCATCACAAGGCCAACACAAACACAAACAAACAATCACCCAGGCCCACATCCTGCCTGCATCCCCAGGAGGACTCAATCCCAGAACCATGATGCTGTAAGACGGGAGTGTGAACCAACATTACGTCAAAGTCTGTGTGTCATGTGTCCATGTTTGCTCTGCTGTGGACCATTTCCCTGCCTTTCCCTGTGCATGCTGGGATACTTTCCAGTAATTTTAAACCTTTCTTTCCACATAGTCAGCGTAAAAGTCTGTCTGTGGGAGGAGCTTCTGCTGGCTTGTTGAATCATCTCCTTCCTGTTAAACTGTCAAGAAGAATACACAATTATGTTGATGTCATGTGACATAAATATGCATGTAATGTTGAAAAGGAGAAAAGAATATCTGGAAAAAAAGATCTAAAAAGTCATCAGTCACAATGATAATCTCGTGATTCTCGTTCTGAATCTCAGAACCCCTGACGAAGACTCTTGGATGGTGTGGTGAAAGAAATAGCTGAAAACATTTATGCCGGTTCTGACAGACAGGTGCCAGAACTCACGATGCATTACAGATATGTTCCAATGGTTTTAATGTTATGGCTAATCAGTTTGAAACGGCATTTGAACAACACCCAAAATTAGGCGCTGTTGTTGTTGTATCGGTGGTAAAAGCTTGAAAAGTCCCAAATCCTCTTCATTGTATAAACAAACCCTTGTGTTTTTTGTAGAAGAAGAGCTCCCCCTAGTGAGTAAAATATGACCTTTCAGATTAAAATATATTGATATATACAAGACAGATCTACTCGAATCGATACATATTCACCAAATTTGGATAAAGTCGGACCAACGGTTACGAAGTTATTTCCGAAAAAATTAGTTTTTTCGTAAGATAAGCTTCCCTAGTGAGTAAAATATGAATTATCGGAGTAAAACACGATCCATACAAGATAGATCTGCTCAAATACTTTCATGTGCATCAAATCTGGACTAAATCAGATCAACGGTTCAGAAATCCTGCCCCAGAACTTTGTGAGATAAATCTCCCCTGTAGTGTATGAAGTATACAACAGACTTTAACAAGAATCAATCCAGGTCTTCCTCGCACTAAGGTCTATGTGGGCATAACATTTGAGAGTTTTTGAGTTATGGTGTAAACGTGAAGGATCAGTGACGGCAGCAGTGATGGTTCAGTAATCTCCCCGACTATCTGGTGACATAAAAGACATCAAATCCTTTCATTTGGGCTCAACTGAGGATGTTATTACTGACATCATCTGGACCTCCTTTTTGCTGATTGGAATTGTTTGTAGGATGCCAAATATTTTGTCCAGACTCCATAAAAGGTTGCTGTGCCATCACTGTAAACTTCTGATGTCCACCCCTGTGGCACACTACCTGTGTCATGTAAAAACACCTCTGTCTCTGTTTGGACAAACCCGTTCCCTCATGCCTCTGGGTATTTGTGCATCACTTCTCGTTGGTCTGTTGGTGCCAGACAGCTCCCTTCTGTCACACCAGTGCTAGCTGGTGAGGAACAGAGATGGCAGTCAGCCGGTCCATTACTCCGTCTGTTTTTACTTTAAATGACGGAGGCATTCGTGTTTGCTTTGCCAACAATGCAACATAATCTGGCTTTGGAGCTGGCTGGATAAGGACGCTGTTGTGGGGACATTGCATGTGTAGGTCAGGGAAATGTCATTCAATTCAAAATCTGTTTGCAAGAAAGAGTCGGTGTGTCAATACTAAAAACACATTACAAACAGAGCTGAAATATCAGCTTTTGTTGCTGCTTAGAGGCCGAGCAGCGTCTGCATGCATGTCAGAAATATTCAAAATGAGCATCTGAAGGCTGCATTTAGGGCAGCAGGCTTATCATGTGGGAGAGGGGGGGGCGATAGAAACCAACACCCAGCTCAACTCGCTTCCTGTCTGAGATGATTAAACGCAATTATCAGTATCTTGACAGAGATCAGGACAACTTATCACAGCAGCAGAGGGAAACACACACACACTGCTACGTCCTTATTGTTGACAAACGTCAAACATCCCCTCTTGATTTTTGAGGTTTTCTGTCTTATGAATTCACTCACATTAAGTCCATAAATATGCTCTAATGTTTGTTTTCTCCTGACGCCTCTCCATCCATCCACCCTCCTCACACAACATGAACTAGTAGACTCTCAATATTTGCATTAATGGTGCATAATTATGTTCCCGAAAAAGTCGGGGATGTCGTGGAATTCTCCTCATGCGCCACGGACGCAGTTACGATACGATGCGTCAAATTTGTATCAAAAGAGGAAATATTTCTTGCATGTATCATATTTACTCTAACTTTTTTTTTTTTTACAAATAAGACTGTTTTTCAGATATTACTTCCGAACCGTTGGTCCGATTAAGTCCAGATTTGTAGCATACAAATCCACTTGAGGAGATTTATCTTAAATATCATATTTTACTGACTAGATATTTTACTGCAAATATAACTAAGACTAAGAGTTCAAACAGGGGATTTGGGGGATTTTTGGGGGATATAGCCTTGCTGTTGGGGCCTAGTTTGAGTATTAATTCAAGGAAGCTCACATGCAGAGTTTAATTTGAGGGGTTCAAATCAAATATAAGGACATTAGAGGACACATTTTCCAGCTCGTTTATAGGTTTGTCCTTTTCCCCCTAAGTCTCTGCTGGTGAAAAAAGGAACAGAGAGTTATCAGAGTATCTATACGTTATCAGAGAACCTGCATAATGGCGCCAGAGGTCTGGAACAAACAAAGGACAACCGCACCCTGTGGAGCATCATATCTGATGCATTTACACACAGCTACTCACAGCCTGGACAGAGATGAGGGTTTGCTCATTTAAAGAAAATATTAAATCTTAATCTGACCAGAGTTCAAGCCGTCACCACTCTTGTCATTTCACACTCTTTCAGTGGCCGGAGTTCAGATAAACCTGGTGAACCATTAACCGTAACCACACAGGAGCAGTGAGCTGCATGGGGTTTATGTTAAACATAATTACATAAGACGATATACAAAAGCCTTTTTATAGCTTGATATTAGCTGTGACACAAATAAATTGAATTACTTATAAATTAGATTAGTTCACCACTTTATATTTTTACTGAAGAGAAAAGCGTTAAACAAATGTTCCTAAACAAATCCGAGCTCATCAATCAGCGTCACGTACATAAATCTTAACAGATCTCTCAAAGTCTGCTGGTGAAAACTAAAGCAACATTTCGCATTTCAAAATCCACCTCAGCGAGGCGCCTCCATCTTCCTCCTAATGACTGGGAATGAGAGTGAAAGAATGTTTGCTTCCGTTCATAACCTTATCTGTGCCAATGTCACAGATAAGCGCCTCCATTTCAGCAAGACGTCCGTATAGTTGTCAGTTTCTGTCATCAGGATTGACAACTATACTGTCTAGCCAAGCATTTTTGTCATTTTCGAGGTGTGACCATCATTTAGTCATCATTTAAGAAAATAGATTTCACCTTGCAGCTAATTATTGTGCTAAATTCGATACCCTTGAGCTAAGGTATATATTCTTAAAGTCTTAAAGTCAAAATGCTCATTCTAAGTAAATTTATATAGAGTTTGATGAAAAGCGAAAATGAATGAAAAGTGTGAGTCTTCATCGTTTATGACCACAATCTGTTTAAAAATTGGCATTTTTGTCTCATTACCACTTTTACTTTCACTGGCTTTTTACTTTTAATTTTTTTTATGCTTGCTTTAAAACATTCCATAAAAAAAGAAAATTGTCTCAACTAACTTGGGAACGTTATTATTTTTTTATTTCTCTCAATACGAGACAGTTTGACTATGTTATAAGGAGATTTGGCTTCTTTCTGAGTGTTTTTTTTTTTTTTGTTGCAGTGTGGACTTCTTCACAGCCCCAGTCTTACATTTAATAGATTCCATCCCCAACAGATGAGCAGCACATGCAGTTTTCAAATTCTGTTCTGTGATTTCAAAATCCTTTACTCTGTACAACCACAATCATCAACCCACAACCTTATCTTGGGACCTCTGAGCAGTAGAAGGGTGTCTACTCCACTGATTACAGTCTTCCCTCGGAATCTAGTTGCTGAATTGAAATTTCGGAACCTAATATTTGCAAAACAGTGCTGACAGAAGATCTCCTAACAGCTCACCATGCCCGCCATTAATCACACGACGGACGTTTTGAACATAACGCCGGACCTCCTCCATGTTGTGTATCGGCAGCCATGGGGGCGCCAGGTGTCGCCATCTCCAGACTGTTTGAAAACCGATGAGGGCCTCTGCTGTGGCACTTTATCACCTCATCACCTCATTCTGCTGAACACGTTTCCTTTATCGTCTCAGCGGAGCGTTTAGTCTACGGTGGTCAATCAGGGGCCAGATCTTTTCCTGCGTTGCTGTTTATGTCCAAGGAATTTCCTCCCCTATAGGCGACTGGTATTTTCAAATGTAGGCGACTCTTTAGAAATATCAGCGGTTGTTGGTTATTCTGTCGAAACGGTACAGTGCTGACAGATGTTTGTTCTTTTCACTATCAGAAGCCTTTTTTGTTTTGTTTGTTTGTTTGTTTGTTTATTGTACAACCACCGTTCATCATTGCTTGATAGCATCTTTCGAGCGCCTTCTTGCTACCTTCATTAACCTGCTCTCACTTATCTTCAATGAGCGATGAAGGCTGCTCACATGCAGTATGTACATCTATCCATCATATTTATGTATGAAGCGATGCTCTCACTTTATAGTCAGAAAATAAATAAATACATCATTTTTGTTATTGAACTAAACTTATAGCGTCACACTGGTTGTTCCCTGGGAATACTAGTCACTGAGACTTTGTTACCTACACTTACAAAATAGTCTTTTTGATGAAATGTGATGGAACTTGGCACAAAGGTTTTGCATATAGCACAGAACGACACATTACATTTTGATGGGGATTCGATTTAAGGAGGAGTCATGGTTTCTTTTCTTTTTCTTTTTCTTTTAACCTTTTATGAAAATTGTCATGTCAAGGCTTTTTAGACTGTTTTTGACAGTTTCACATATTCTACTTGAATAATAATCATGCAACCTGGTGGAAGGGAGGAAATCAAACAATTGTGGTGCTACATACTGTAGGAAACAGCCATTGGTTAAATACAATTCTTCTTGAGTAATTATCAAACTAACGATAGAACTGTAATTGGTATTCTCGAGGTTTTTACGGTAAGGAGGGTCATCTCTCTGAGCGCTGTCTAGTGTATGGTGTGTTTTGATGTTTATTTGATGTCCCCCATATAAGTAAGAAACTCTCAATCCATTAATTACTCAGTTATTACACCCTCATGCAACCGTCATGCAGCCCTCACTCTCGTATTTCTCATATGTTTTACTTTATGGTTTTTTTCATGCATGTTGTTGAATCTTGCTTTATAAATTAACTTGCTTTGCCTGATGAGGGTTAAAAGGGAATCGTTCCAGGTATTTTAAGAACACTGCAAGAATTTGATTATGAAAGATTCATCAGGTCATAAAAAAAAGAAGATACATTTCACACAGTTTCGGGTGTATGGAAGTGCATTGCATTCAACAATTTGGCGAATGCAATGCACTTCCGTACCGGTCTACGTGCAGAACTTGCAAAAAAAAACCCTGAAAAAAACATTTGAAATATTTGTTTCAAAATCCGACTTAGCTGTTTTCATAAGCATAGAGGTTAAAGGTTAAAGTTTGTCATGGAAATTCAAAAGTGTGTAAAATATAAAAATACTTAAGCTTGAAAAAAAATGTGTATTAATAGCAAAAGGTTCCAGCATATGATTTAAGTGTCCAAATAGAATTTGTCTTCGCTTTCAGAACAACTTGAATAATTTCCCCCAAAATTAGAAAAGAAATCTGGAAAAATTTGAAAAATGCACCAGTATTAAATATAAAAAATTTAAGAAGAAGCTTAAAAAATATATGTCTAATTAAATATTATTATTATTATTATTGAGTTATTCCCCAAACAAAAAAATATTTACAGACAACAGGCAGACAGACAGACAGACAGACAGACAGACAAGCAGCCAGACAGGAAAAACAGACAGACAGACAGACAACAGGCAGGCAGACAGACAGACAAGCAGGCAAACAGACAGACAGACAATAAGACAGACAGGCAAATAGACAGACAGTATGCGGTCATTCTGTGCTGCTTAATAAATCACTCATTCATCTCACTGTCTAGTTTTGGTGTCAGCGTTGGCGTTTACGGTGACATAAACTTTAATCGAGCTGCTGCTAAATAATTCACAGGGTACAACAAGTAAAAAGTAGATGATGATAATCTCCTGATAGTGGAGATCAAAGCAAAACCAAATAGATCCTTAATGTATAATCCAAAACCAACACCAGCCTCTGTAATATAATGACTTTTGTGCAAGAAACCTGATGGGCCTCTCCCTCCTAGAATAATAGAACATTATGAAAGAGTGACATCATTGGGAACTTTTTACCATTTGAAAGAATTATGTTGAGAACCTTTCTTGACTCGAACAGCTGAAGAGTAAACTTCGCCCCGTTGCTGCGTCCCTTCATGAGAACCTTGCTAACAGGTGGTAATGTGAGTGACATGATCTCCTGCTGCTCTGCAGGAAACCCTACTCCCATGGGTATCGCTAGCCAGCATACCGCCGACAGAGCACAGGAGCATGAGCAGAACCCGGCCTATGGCTGGTTTAGTTTGACTCTGGTCAGGGGAAATTAAAGTGGATCACAGAGGGGACCTGAGGAGGAGGAAGAACTTTCAGCTTAGCTTGAAAAGCGACAAAAGAAGGAAGGAATGAGAACGTGAATGAGGGTCTGTTGTGATCTATTCAAGCGAAACATCCCTCCACCTCAGAGGGTTTCTCTCCTTGTGTGAGCGAGAAACAAAGAGAGGACATGGAGAAAGTCCAGAAATGAACAAACAAATGACCGCTTCAGGTTTGACACATAGTCCCACTAAGCAAACCAGCTTCATGGCGGAGTGAATGGACTCATTCTTCTTATCAGAGCGGCCCGCGGAGCAGGAGGAGGAGGAGGAGGAGGAGGAGGTGAGGTTCTGTACAGGTGATCTAGATAAGTTTATTCCTGAGTTGTACAAATCATGTGTCCTCTGAAGGTGACACACCCTTCAATTCTCCTTCTCTGCATTATCAGGAGCAAACACTGACATGTTAATGAGGAGATATCGGCGTGGAGGCCTCACGCCAAACAGCAAACGCTTCATGTTAAGGAGCTGTTTGCATGACAAGTTTTGTTTGGTGCTATACCATGACCTTTTGTTGCAGTTTGGCGTTTTGCGAGCCTGAAACTGGTTCCAGAGAACGCCACCCCCACTGTCACTGCATAAACTGGCAAAATGCAACTCATCTGACGTCATTCAGCTTTGCGTGGATCGCAGTGGATCTCAAGACTCAGCTGCTGGGTGCCGAAAGTAAAGGTTTTTACTTTTATTCTGAATCTACTTAGTCAGTCAAAACGGTGCTGACAGGAGTCATCTAGCGCCAAAGGGTGCAAGACAAAAAACTAAAACTAGGGCCTCAGAGGCTCGGTGATGGCCTACATTGTCTGTCAGCCTAGGGTGTCAGGGCTCTTAGAACAAGGTCATCATCCCTCCCTGGCTTCCCATTCTGGTACCTTTGTTCAGTGGAATGTGCAGCCGAGCTTAAAAGTATGTGTTTGAGCGTAACATATTTTCAGAGGTGCAGTCTGTTTGTGTAGAGTTAATGTTCAACAAATTAAATGATTCAACTTTTTAAGGTACATTGAGTTCCGCCTCTCCTCCGATCTTGGAAGCCAAGCAGTGACGAAGCAGAGCGATTGTCCACTTATAAGAAGGTCCATGGTTTGATCTCTACATGTTGAAGAGCCCTGAGGAAGATACTGATAAGGTACCCTCCTTCTTAGGGGTTTCTTCCCCTCTAGAATGTTTTTTACTTTACTTCAGTATTTTGTGTTGATGATTAAGACCTTTACTAATTTGTCTTCTCAGTGACTCTGTGTTCTGACCTGTCTGCCTTGCCAGCCTCCCAGCCTCCCAGCCACCTCAGCTTGTTCTGATCTTGGAATTCATGAAGTTTAGTCTACCAGCATCTCCAGTTTTGCTTCTGACGGCTGTTCCATCTGTGTATGAGGGGTCCCTTGAATGGTCAGAGTGGTGATCCTGTTAGGATATGGGCAGGGTGTTGCTGTCACTCAGACACTTTTGAAACAGCCGCTTTCAAAAGCTTATCCAAATACTATTTTACATCTTGTGTTTTGCAATCAAACTCAAAATCATCACCTTGTGGCGAAACTTTTTGATGTTTATTGTTGATGAATGAAATCAGACATATATCATTAAAAAGGTCATCCAAACATTGTCTTTGCTGCAAGACAACGACACTTGGGATTATTATTCATTTGCTTTTTTTCAACATTTAAAGAAATAGAAAAACGGAGGTTTGGGCGGTGGGGTTAGAGTTGGGGGCTATGTGCGCTGAACAGAGACATGGAAGTGAAAGGTGCAAGGGAGCCAGGAGCAATGAAGAGTTCCAGAGTATTTGAGAGATACTCAGAGAGTTTGTAGGAGTTTTGGGTGTATTTAGAGGCTGGCAATAACTCAGAATAAAATTAAATGGGCATCAATGAGCAAACAAAACAGATTCATCATCTGTAACAGTGCTGCAGGGAGAAGTTGCATTACAAATCATCTAAGCTTATAAAATAAAGTGTCTACTGAGTTTAAAAATACTTACTAGTCCAGTCATTTTCCTGCCTGATCGTGGCAGGGATGATTAAAAATAGAATAAAACAGAGACTGAGCAGTGTGTGTCAGTGAATGCTGCATTATGTCCCAGCAGTCTGTAATGATCCACGGTGTAATTGTTAGAGAGCAGGAGCATTGACCCTCCAGCTAACCAGGATTATCATATTATCAGCTACACTAAGTGCATAAGATATGCGGAATCATACGGCCGGTCTCCATTAGAGAAGCCACAGAAAAATAATATCAATTTATACTCATGAAAAAGTGATGCATGAGTGGAAGTGTCTGATTTTTTTCCCCTTAATGTTTTTAGATGTGGATTTGCACTGAGCTGTTCTGTTCATAGGGACAAACTGATCATTGGGAGATGATGATTAAACCAGAAAATGTGCGCTGTCTTTGCTCTTCCTGATGAGAAGTCAAATACAGCGGCTCCACTTCGTGCATATTTGTATTTATCTGTAATTTATTGAGAGACCGACCTCATCTCCATGCATTAACATGTGAAAACATGTCTGCTGGTGTTTGAAGCAAATGTCCTGTTGTCCCTGACTGTCTGGGCAGCAATAATACTCTGTTTTTATGAAACACATACTTGATTAACGTACAGATTTATCTTTTAAGATTATACACAATAACACATATCTTGAATTATTTCCTTTTAGCTCCATCTTCTTAACTGTCTTACACAGGATATTTAACGCCTAGAGGATTGAGAGATACACACGGGGTCAGTGTTTGTTATTATTACTTCTCTGGAAAACCATGTAAACATTAGCATTTGCGCTACGCAGAGGATTTAAACCATGACACGTAATAGGTTTGTTTAAACCACATCCATCTCATGCATCATATTGCCGGGTTTTAGGTCAGCCAATACAGGAAATTATAATAAAACCACACTTTTTGTCATAGTTAAGGTCAGATCTTCCAGATATGTGTTTTTTCTGAGAAGTGGATGTTTATAGAAAATGGCAATGCAGTCCAACAGGAGGAAATTACAGAGGAAATTTGCTTTTGAAATGTTTACACGAGGCCATTCTTACTCACAGCCTGAGATGTAAAGTGTAGGGCTTCTTGAAAGAACTATCTTTAAAGTGAGGACTTCAGGATTCAGCACATGTGGGTCCGAAGGGTTTGGTGCTGTGCTGTGAATCCACACATCAACCTTTATTCCCACATGAATCTCTTTTTCTTGAGTTTGTCTTTTTTTCTCTTTGTCCCTGAACACAAACTCCTTCAACTCAATGGGTAAATAATGAGCAGTATCACAGTGATATTGGGGAGGTGGGTGTTGTTGAGCGCTATCAGTTCAGCTCAGCTGATTCAGACTTTCCTTCTGTCTGCGGAGAAAGGTTAAAAAGAAGAGTCTGAAATATTGTGCATGGAAAAACAAACACAGACTGTCGGCTGCAGCAGCCATCCGTGCCGCGTCCTCAGCAGAACCCGGTCTGGTAGCAGTGAGCCATGCTACAAAATCCAAACTCTACAGTTAACTGTCGCCACTAATGACTGAGTGTCGTTCCAAACGCAGAGTTCTTCATCTGGGTTTCATTGACACCTATGATTAAGACTTAAATTAGCCGCACACAGTAGCTAAAAGTGGACAGCTTACCTTTTCATATAATTTAGAAGATTTGTTGAGAGATTTGAGGATACATCCCACAATTCATCGGGATGCAACTTGTAGTCATTATGCATTCTGATCTTTTCTAGTCATTGTCCTTGACTTGGTATCGACCTCAAAGTTGGGATTGTTTGGGATAATTCACATCATACAAGGTTTGATCACACTTGACTGATTTGTGTGAGAAGCCAAGGGTCAAAACAAACAGCATTTCTCAAGAAACGATCATGATGCCTTCATCCAACAAATCCCACACGTGTTAAACTAACACACTCCGATAATCAAAGAAAAAAAAAGACACACTCATCTGTGATAATCACCTGTGATAAGGCCAAAACATGCTTTTATTATTTTCATTATTTCAGTTATCAGTTATTTATTAATTGCATAATTGCATAATTGAACATATTACAGAGAGTAATGTCCAGAATGACGTATATAAAATGATTTAAGAGAATCATTCTCTTCAATCCGAAAAACTATGAGATACGTATTTGCTGTCCTCCTTCTGCACATCTCCAATGCCTCCCTAAAAAATGTAGAAATATTTTCAAAACTTTTATAAGAACTGACAAAAAAAGCTCAGATCCTGGTGTCGTCTTTATTGCCTCGTAAATTTAGCCAAAATAGAAGCAGGGACCGAAACACCAGAGGGAGGAAATCCCTCCAGACCCAATGCGGTTATCATTCATCCGTGTCCTTTTCTTTGCTAGTTGGCAGAATAGCAGAATCAGAGATTAACTATTGGATGGGTTTTGCATAAAACTGCAACAACAGGAAAGAATACATCAGATCCGGTGCAGCTCTGGTAGAAAGGGGTGAGTCTTGGAATTCTTTTGCGCTCTTAACACTGTGAGATCATTTTGCAATGTTAATCTAATTATTAAAAAACTTCAAAGAAGATTATCGTATGCATTCTACCGAGTCATTCTAAAAAACACTTTTTTGACTGCAGTATTGTCCTACCAACACACAGACCCACCCTCAGTGATGAAATGGAGATAATAGAATAGTATAATAGAAGTATTATAGTGGGTTATTTAGTAATAATTACAGTGAAGAATGATATCCTTACTGAATAATCTGTGTCTTGATGCATGACTCTGGTAAAAGATGTATCTGACTTTGACAGGATTTCATTTTTCACCCTGGTTGTTATATCCTTCTCTCACCTTACAGATTTTTACAGCGTTCCTGTCTCCTCGATATGTGTCACCGGCCTGCCACGCATGATTATGCAACAAGCTGCCCCATTGGTTTGAATCCCGGGGGGGAAAAAGATTTGTGACATGCTGACCGTGCCGTGTGGCGAATCTGCTATGCACTGACCATAAACAACTAACCCCGATGTGTTTGCATTCACCTTACATGTTCTATAAAATCCATTTGAACACCAACACGCTGTCACTATCTCCCTACATTTCATGAGGGGCTCAGCCAACCGTAACTAACATCCGTCTGATATGACATTGGAGAATCTGACCTCTGGAAATAGAGCCGCGGATCAGGCCTTTTGTTTCACTCTCATCAGTTTATGAAAGCGTGCATCCAAGGATACAAAACATGCAAATAAAGCATGGTCACATCTGTGATACATGATGGTAGCCAGCAGGATATTTCCCCTTCGCCCAGCTGTCACAACAGCGAGAGAGATGAAAAGATGCATCACAAAGGCGACGCTGGTGGCGTACAGCGACTGTGGAAATAGGAAGCTTCAGTGAAATGGCAATGAGGGATACAGATACAGTTAGTTCGAGCAGATTGCCCTTCAAAGCCATTAACATTCCGCTCGGAACTATATCATCCTGTCACGATTGGATTTTCTCCCACGCTAAAGTAGTGTGTTTAAGATCGACTTTGATTCCCTGCCTTTAAAGGTTGGATTTTTTTACCCCCCCTTTAGGTCCTGTAATCTTCAATAATGCAAACGCCATCATTGGTACACAGTATCTGGCTACTAGTTCACCACAGTGGTAGATATGTGGGGTTTCAAAGCTAAACACAACTTAGTAAGTAGTTTCAGATTCCATCCCGAAAGAGGAAGAGGAGAATGATGCAAGGACTATTCTCATGGTTTGCAATCTTCCTTAACCGTCGTTGAATATTACACATGACTTTAAAGGCTACTTAGGAACTCTCTTCCGGTTCTAATTTGATTTGGGGAAGTTGACTGTCCTACGTAATTCTAGCTAATGTTACCCAATTTAGCATATGGACTGCCCAACACTCCACCAAACAGATCATTAAAATCATTTTTTTTGTCACGTGAGCTTAGCAGTACAAGTGATTTGACAATGTGCCTAATAATTATAGGTAATTAATATTTGAATCCTTCAACGTGGATTAGAATCTGGGGATGATGGTGTCTTTTTACCCAGGACATGATGATTCAGTCTTTTCTCAATATCCTGTATTGCAATCTAAGCGATTAAGACATCAGGCTAACTTTAATTCCCAGTCCATTTGACAAGATTCAAAATGGGTTAGCAGAAAACTTTACGAAGTCAGATGAGGACTGTTTCTTTCAGCAAATGAAGCTTCTTCGCCCAGTTAGCTAGCTAACAAGCTACAGCTGAAAAAGTTCTGTTAGCAACTGTTACCATGGACATGGTGAGACCAAAAGTTGCTCGCTGAGAATGAGAGTCCGACTCCGTCCAACTGTTCAAACATATGTTTGAGTATTGAATCTGTACCTTTTAATCAATATTAACAGGTAATGTTATTAAGTTATACTTTGTTCCCCTTAGGGTGGCCGCCTGTCCGATTTTAGGCAGGACAGTTTGAATTTATCTGTATGTGTCCGTCCACCAGCGTAGCCTTTAGCCGGACACTTATTCGCCATCATCGTGAGATCATGTGGCGCATTGGGTTATTATATTCTTCTTTAAAGCGACTGGCGACGGATAATGCTCCGTTATCAAATCAAACAAATGTTTACTGTTGACATCGGCAGGAGAGCTCGCTAACGTAGCTGTCAGCAGGACATTGCATTCAGATATACTGCATGATGCCTTCGCTGTCTATTCAGCAACAACAGTTTTGGGAATCGAAACGTCATTGTGATCAAGATGTGTTCAAATGTAATCTTGTAAAATGCAGTATTTTGCGAAAAACTTGAGTAAAAGTTTTTTGAAAGAACAATTTTTAGATGTTTTCCTGGCAATATCGAAACAGTACTAGACAGGGAATTGTGAAAAATGTTTATGTTAAATCCTTTAGTTGTTTAATCCTGTTATATGATCACCACGGTTTGTTTCTCTGTTGGTTTTTCAAAAAGTCCAATAATGCTAGATAATGCCTTTTTTAAACAATTTGTTATTGTCTTGAAAATAAATAATAGTGATGAATGAGTCAATAATGAATGAGTCGGATAGGATTTGGCTCCAGATCCACCAGACAGACCTTATTTTGAGAAACTGTTTTGCGCTTGTTCAGGTTTTAGAGACAATAGCAGCGGTACTCCCCCTCTAAATGCTTTCTAGAGGCCAACTACAGGAAACAGTTTTACTTGATAAGGGTGACTTACAGAACATCTGATACTCAGAAGTTCCTCATACTTGGCCGGCCTGAGATAATGAAATTGAATGATGCTGACTGGGTTTCTAACTCGTTTGACCACCAAGGGAATCCAGGTATCACCGTTTTCATCTACTGTCGTCTCCTGCCGCCACCAAAGTAAAAGGTTGACGGTTGAGCTTTCCGAAGGCCACCACAGGAGACAATGTGATTGTTTTATTTTTTTTGGTCATTACACAATTTGTCATTGATTCTGACTGGAAAAGGCAGACAGACATTTGAAAAAGTCGATAGCTCTTATTTGTATTGATGTTTATTGACTCTATTCTGGCGTCACTGAGGGAACGGCAGGGAGTAGGGATGCTCTATTTAGAGCTCTGCGAAGTCAAGAATAACAATTTTCTATACAGAGGAGGCACCACCAAAGGGCCCCAAGACCAGCTAAAGAAAAGTAACACCCACCCTGAGAGGAGGCGGAGCAGGTACAAGTGTTCCAGCCGAGGGTTTTCAGATGAGACGAGAAGTCAGGTGCTAACCCATGTCTCACAGACGGTGAAATGTCACTGCTGATTACACTCTCGGTATGTGGAGGTGTTAGGAGTGTTTTCTTACCCGCTCATGACACGAGATCATCATCTGATTAGGTTCAGCAGTTAGAATCATCTACCACCTATTAAGTAAATAAGAATATCGTAACATTGTGGTGGATCTTCTTAGCTTGACCTAAGGAACTTGTACTCCAAATCTAAACCAAGGTTTGGGTTTGGGTTGGCCTCATCCATCCATCCCTGTGTCACACCTGCATGATTAGCTTGATCATCACCATCAGTTGCTGTCTTTAAATACGACCCTCTCTCCATTAATCTACTTCTTGCATGCTGCTGGTTCATGCGCCCTCCAAATAGACCTCGGAGATCCATCAACCTCATAATTCATCAGCCTCAGCAGAGTCATCAGCCACCGCCACCGGTATCCAGACTCCCGAGGGGGGATATTCGATTCTGCTGCTCAGGGCAGAGATTCTCCGATCACAATCTCCTACCAGAGTCTGAGTGCCAAATACTTTCTAATGGACTCATCACACATCTTCTGTTATAAAAAAATCATTCATCTTTTCTACATTTTGTGTTCTCTGATTGAAACTTATTTATGTTTGCTATTAGCTTCATGCAGCAACACTATGGGAACACCAGAAGTCTTGATCAAGGGGAATTATTCCACTCAAATGGTTTTCCTGCAGAAATAAGAGAGTTAAAAGTAAATTTTCTAGCGTCAGTCTTGTACGCTTTTTGATAAAACTCATTTTTCTTCAGTTTGTAGTGTGATAGACATTAAATCAAATATAATGGCAAAAAACAGGAACATATGAGGCTAATCTTTGGTTGGTTGCTCACTTTTGGTATGAGTTTCTAGACATAATTGAGTATGTGGGAATCTACCGCCCACAGACAGATGCTGGAGGGAACCAATCTATCCATTAAGATAAGGTCCGAAGGTTAAATACACAGTGGGACTTGTGTTTGATTTAAACAGCTGTTTGCAGAAATTGTAATTTTTTTTAAAGGCTAAAAATATACAATCACAGCTGAAGAAATGGTTTAAAAACCTTTTTTTTCTGAAGCATAAATTAAAAACTTGTGACTCATGAATTCCTGTGGAGGGACACTCATCATGAATTTAGGAGGAGGACTTATATTTGAAAGCAAGAATCGGTTTAACAAACACATTGACTTCAATTTCATGGATAACAGTGTTACAAACAGTGCAAGCCACAATTTAATGTTCCATGGATATCTGTAATTACATGCCCAAACCAACTCTAACGAATTACAAGTCATTGCACGACACAAACCAGACCGCATTTGTTCAATTTCACGTTGTTACATTGGCAGATATGCTGTCTTACATCACATCCGAGGTCTGGCCGCAGTGGCAGCAGGCTAAAAAGCGTATTAGAGAAAGATGAAAATTTTCAAAGATTGAAATCAATCTGCTTTTTGCTTGTATCCCCTGTTGATTTTGTATGTATTTGTATGTATTTGTGCAGGTTTTGTGGGGAACCCATTGCACACCTGCGTTATCCTCATGCAGGTAAAGTCTACTGCAGTCTCACATGACTGTTTTCCAGCCTTTAGCATGTTCCAATACATCAAAATCAACATTTTCCAATTATAAAGACTTTAACATGCAAGATGCATCAAAAGTCAATAATATGGGACTGTTTCCATCACAACCTTCTCTCCCACATGATGTAAACACAACATCACTATAGTCACAAGATGAAAGGACAGCCGCTCATCAGGCGCCAATCAGATGTCAGCTGAGGCCATTGCCCTTCCGGCACCACCGCTGGATTCACCCATGCTTTTAAGAAGAAACATTTCCATCAAATACACATTATTAACACATTGTTAAATTATAATGTATTTACAAAGGTTGAGTAAATATAAAATGCATTGTCTTAGTAAAGCATTTTTACACCGTGGCGTTAAATATACTCATCCTCTTGGCACATTTACTGGACAGAGTACATACACATCTTTTAAGTTTACTTTTTTTTAAAAGCATAGGTGATTTTCAGAGGTGCGACGTAGTCAGTTATTTCTTCATTTCCAGTCTTTATGCTAAGCTAACATCTCCTAACGCTTCATAAACTGAAAAACATGCTGATCATCCAAGAACAAATAAGTTCTTCCACCCTGCCCAAAAATTTTATATTTACATACTCTGTCTGCTATCTTTCTCTCTCTCTGTCTCTCTCTCTGTCTCTCTCTCTGTCTCTCTGTCTCTCTCGCTCTCAACCAAGTACGTCAAGTCAGACGCCCACCCACTTTGAGTTGGAATCCTTAAAAGGTTTCTGCCTTTTCAAAGACAGTTTTTCCTCGCCATTGCCGCCAAGTTCTTGCACATGAGGGGTTTGTGGGATTTCTGTAGAATAGAGAACTGTCTTTTCAGAAATTGCCCTGAAATGACTTTTGTTCTAATTTGGCGCCTTACAAATAAAATGGACTTGACACCAGCTGTTTGAATAAAGTGCAAATGAAGTTTTAAAACTTTGTTACCAAAGACATCAATGAGTTTAGTGCAGTACTAAAATAAACCACAACATGCATACAACACAGCATGACAACATAACAACATAGATAATGGTAAGTAAGATTCACACTCCATGGAACGTGTATAACTTTAGCCGTTACAGTTAGGGATTTTGTATTTATAACATATACAGTATACGTATGATATTTTGCATGTAATTTAATGGCATCTACATTCAGCCTTTCACGCATCAGATCAAGCGAAAATGACTTGGAGAATAAAAAAAAGTAATACGACAGAGCAGAGAATGCCCATGCTGGGAGTTGGACGGGGTGGATGGATAGTTCAAACACATTAATTTTAGTGAAAAGTGAACTCATTTCATAAATGAACTTATGTAGAGTACATCAACTGATCACAGGCTTTCGTTAACTTAAGCTTAATTAGTAGTTTGGTGTGTAAGCTTAACCAAACCGTGGCCATTTAAGAGTTCTAGCCCCAGCATTATTATCATTATTATAATAATTACACCTGACCTTTGAAGAATAAAAGGTCAGTGGATTTTTTGAAGTTAAATGTTATTCTTATTAAAGGGAAGTCTTATTCTGTCCTTTCTTGCGAAAATGAAAAAAGCCGGCCATGTTGCAAAGCTTCAAATACGTAGACACGGCATGTAAATGCCATAAAATATCTCCTGACATCATGCTGACTAACATCATGTCATGAAGCTACAATGTGTAAAGATACAAGCACATTTTAGTGAAATTTGTAAAAATGCACGAAGAATTGTGTGAAAACAACCCAGCAGTGTTAGATGAGGAATCTGTAATTCTTATTATCTGTAAAAATCCTGAATCTACAGGGAACAGCTGACATTACATAACATAAACTGATCTCCGCGGTGATAAAACCTTATACCACAACTGATATGAAAAGATATTTGCTTAACTGAATGGAATGAAGTAAAATAACAGAACAGAACACATTTTATTTCATAAAATATATTTATTGAACTGGTACAATGTCCAATTCCAAATTATAGTGACGACAACACATACTCGTGGGACGGCCCCGACACAGATTGGCATAAGGCGATTTCATTTTAATTACAATCTTTCTCAACATATAAACACTTCTGTCAAACGTGGAGATGCATATGGGGTTAAGACCAGTTCTGGACCTCACATGCCCATTTGTTAAATGTTCTCCTACAATGGGACTGTCACCCAGGCTGATGCTATAATTCAATCTGTTGGCAGGTTCTTCGACCTTGGCTTTCATGGAAGGGCATTCTTCCTTGGCTTTGTGCATTCGCCACTATGGCACCGCCCACACAGCGAGCGATTTCTGCATTTCAAGCTTTAGCTCTCGACACAGTGAGGTTTTAAAAAACGCCACACGAGAAGGGCTTCTCTTTACACGTTACATTTCATTTCAATAAGGAGGATCCTTCCTCTCTATTGCTCTATTATCACCAGGGCATGAAAAATAATAATCTCTTCAGACTTATTTTGCCTAAAAAGGCAGAAAAAAAAAAAACGGGATGACAATCAGTGGAAGGATTAGGCTGTAAAAACAGAGAAATGAGCCGCTGTCATGATGCTGGTTGGAAAGCAGCGGTGCGTCCGGCTGACCTTCGTCGCTGCGCACTGAATTTAAATCAATAAGCAGGTCAGTGCCTACAGACATCTCGTCTGTATGGCGGTGTGCACGCAGGGTTGTGTGTGCGTGTGCCAGAGGGGGATTTTCTGAGTCAATCGGTTGTGATGGCGGCGGCTGCAGCGTTTCATTAAGCTGCTGCGGAGCAGAGGCTGGCGTCTGGTAGGAGATTACTGAGAGTCACATGTGTCCGTGTCTGCATGTGCATCTTTGCATCTGCACCACCACACGGATGGCGAAACCATTCTTTCTCTACCTACAGCTGCCAGCATGTTCTTTCTGAGCACCATTTTGACTAGACTTCGTCACAGAGGAACCGAGCGGAGAAGACGATGATTGTTGATGAAGATTTTAGCACCGGATGCTAAATGTGCGTAAATGTGTTTCTTCCACCGAGAAGTGTCTGTCAGATAAAATAAATTATGACAGGGAATCTTTACTGGCATAAATGACGATAAATCCTGAGGGTGTATAATCTCACGGGGGCAGCAGAGATTTAATTTCTTTTTAAAAAATTGGACGGAGAGATATGTTTTCCCTGTTTCTCACTGCTAGAGAGGTACCTCTGTCTGAATAGAGGGAGGGGGAAGGGAGGGGGCGATAGGCCCAAAGGGGTGACAGAGGGGGAGGGGTACTACTGGAAGGAGGCACGGACACAGCGACCCTTGAGCGGCTGCGGAGGGCGGTAGTTGTCCACCATGCAGCATTCGGCCTCACCCTCAGCAGAGAAGAGCAGGCTGCGGAATTTCGCCATCTGTGAGAATGAGCATGAGAGAGAGAGAGAGAGAGAGGGTGTCACATCGGTCATTCCTGCTGACCTTCTGTGCACGTCAGTCAGTGAAACACATCACTCGTCTTTCTGCTGAGTCATTGAAGTCTCAGTTCTGTTCGGGGAAGTTTTGTGTTGATGATGCACAAAGGAATGTTTTGACGCTTTGGGAAAATGAGGAAGCCAATTCTGGGTTCTAAATATGAAGCTACAGCTAGCAGTCAATGGCTTAGCTTATGCTGAAAGATAAACAGTTACAGTAAATGAAAAAGTATTTGGGGAAATCTCAATAATAAATATCTTAAATTCCTCAACAACAAAAAAAACCAACACAATTTTAAACCACAGGTTGTGGTTTTAAGCCGGTCGGACTCTCAGTGCGAGAAAAAGTCGCGATCGAGAACAACAAATGAGAGATTACATATTAATAAGTTTTATTTTTGTTGATTGGATTAGAAGAATGTAATTTCGGACAAACGTAAGATGGAACCTTAAGCTGAACTAGGTTGGCGTTAATTTATAGTTCCATTTAAGTCAAATCTTTGTGTGTCACCCACTAAAAAAACAAAACAATTTTCTTTAAGCCAGGGATGGCAAGAAAGACAAGCCAGTGGAGAGGATGGTGTGACATGTGACAGAGTAAAGGGATTTGTCATTAACTCTGGCTAATGAATAAGTCCAGGATAGACTAATTACGCTGCCAAAACCTCCTGTGGCGTATTTTACGTGATGAGTCACTATTTACAGGTCGATCCTTTTACACTGAGCTAAAAACAGAACATTAGCTAATGATATACATTCATCAAGTTAGATTTGACTTATGTTTTCATAAGTCCTAAGGTTGTAGCCACATGTTTCACGTGTTTCCTCTCGACCCACGCACTGGACACCATGAAATCAACATTTGACCAGGCAGTGTTATTTTTCACATGGAGTAAATACTGCAACTGGACGGACAAGGCTGCCCAGAGAAGTTATTAGTTAAGATTGATGGGTAGTTAGAAGCGTAATATCCATGCATGCGCTGGGATTAAGAGAAATATTTTGGAGTAAAATGTTAGTAAATGCAGATTTGATATCTACGATGTTTTTAAGGAATTACATTCTAACTAAGAGGCTGATATGTGGCTTTTTTTTTTTTGGCTTTTTTTTTGTTGCATGAAATGAAAACCCCTTTGTTGCGGTTGGGTCTTTAATTCACATGGCGTCAGTCTTTTGGGGCAAGAAAACACAAACTTTTGAAGCTAGGTTCCATTCAGAGGTCACGTGTTATGATAATGCAACCATTATTATCTCTGTGTAAACTGGCAAAATGCCATTCTTGTGAAAACTGCAACAGCACGGCGCATAATCATGCATAGAAAGTGTTTTTAAGCAGGTGCGTGATATTATTCTTGGGTGCTTTCCTGATGGTCTGGCATGCAAACTAGACGTTTTTTTTGTATCCTCATACATGCAGTTGAATAGTTTCACACTGTTACAGAACTTTTCAGTGTTTTTAGAAAAACACTGCTATCATCTAACCGGGGCATGCAGCTGCGTCTTTTGCAGAATTTGCAGAATCCGGTTGACTCCCCACATACCAGCTAAGAAACGCTGTAGTGAAACATTTCCTCCGTCTACAGAGGTTTCTTTTTAACGTCTCAGCTGTAACGCTAATCAGAACAATTAAGCCCTTGATAACGATTACATGTGCAGGAGAGGATTTGCAGACAGCGCTATTCTAGACTGTGGGCACGCAGCCAGTCCTCATGCCCTGGATGAATGGGCTCTGTGAGCGGCCATACCTGCTCAGAGCTGACGCTGATTGGCTCTTTGCAGACAATCCAGGTGACGCTCTCCAGCAGAGGGGGCGTGGTCAGAGAGCCCTCGTAGGTCCAGTAGTCCAGGCAGCCAGGGAGCAACATAGAGGGGTCAAAGCCAGCGAAAGAAGCCTGCTTGCCCTGAAAGAACATAATAAAGTGACGTTTAGTTTTTTCATACATCATCATTAGTAACGCAATACAAAAAGAATGTGATTATAAAAGAAACTTACTTTGGATTTGATGGAATCAAAAGCGTCCAGAACCTTCTGGAGACCAGAATGTTCACCACCAATCTGAAAAACAACATCATTGATGAAGGTTAATTATATGTTCAACAGGAAACAGCACTATCCACTGCTTTAAGTGTACGGTAAATGAAAATGAAAAAGTTACTACTGACCTGCAGGAACACTCCAACAACAGCAAGTCCGTCAGGCTGACCAGCCGCCTCACCAAAACTGTTGTATTTGGTGTTCCAGTGCACCAGATGGAGCTGGGGGTATATCAACAACAATGTGACTCAAAGTATTTTATACTCCTACTTACACATCTATTTCCAGAAATATAGGATGAACAGTAATCGCTAATTAATCTGGTGACTGGATCTTCAAAACTTGGAGTCTGCCTTTAAGATGTAATTAGACATTAAACTTGAAACGCAGCTGTATTTTGTGTGTTCTGTTAAAAATATATCTTAAGAATGAAGCGAAAGGAGAGCAGCTGCATGTATTTTGGGCACGGATGAGAGTTTTATGACACTTTGTAGGATTAATAGCACAGTTAAAAACCAGATGAAAGACAAAATGCTGATATTTTTTGGTTAGAACAGGATAAACTGGATATTTCTATGATACTTAATAAAAATCATGATTTAACCCAACCAATAAGAAATTGAGAGAAATGTAAAAACACAAATCAAAAACTCCAATCTTCCTCTCCCCTTGCATTTCCTATCTACCATAAATGTCAGTATCTTCATCGTCCTAAAGGTTTACCTCGGCAGAGTACTTGGTCCCGGCCACAGTGTGTTCAGAGCCCCTTTCGTCACAACCCCCCCAGTGGAAGTGAAACTGCTTCAGCCTGTAGACCCCAGTGATTGGTCCGTCGGTCAGAGCTGCAGAACAAAGACAAAACCTCCAATCAGTTCATCCCACCATGAAACGCAGCAGGTGACAGAGTCAGAACTTGACTCTGCAACATTGTAAGAAAAATAATGTGGAATCAGTTTTGAACTTGCGAACACGGAAGGATTTATCTAACACGGATGATACCATGGTACTTGTGGTACGTTTCCTATCTCATGGGGATAGACTCAGTTCCTGTTGTGTAAGCCGTGGTCAGATTGAGGATTACATTCAGTCTGAAAGCATGTCCAGGTATTGTTAACATCCAACCTCTCTAAATTACATCATGCATCTATTTGCTGTTTACAAAGTGGTTGAAACAGTAGCAGATAATCCTGTGTATTGTGCTATTTCTGGAGCTGTGTTGAAACACACACTGCTCTCTCCAAACAGGATATTTGTTCCCCAGCAGTGGGTCTTGAAGGATAAGAAGGCGTGGGGACTATTCTTGATGAAATACGAGGGTGTGTGGGACTTAAAGGGCTTATATAAAGAGATACAAATAAAGTGTCTGTGATGTTTTCCACTCCGCACACGCACGCCATGTATGACGACTGATGACGTGCGTGTCCTTTATTAAGAGAGGTGGAACATAAGTATTGAGGAAATGAAATGCGTGGGAAGAATAAAGAAGCTTATCTCAAACACATTTTTTAGCATTTTTTTTTTCCATTTGAGTCCACTAGAAAATAATCCATGTGATCGTGTCCAGTATGTAATCCGACCGATTCAACATCGTCATAACCCTCCACGCTTAAGAGACACGAGCAGCTCTACTCTTCTGAGAATCGAGTCTTAAACGTAGCCAAACAGAATAGATCTGGGAAATCTATGCCATCCTCAGGTGGGAGGAAAACTGTAAACAAGCTGATTAATCAACACGCAGGTTTGGTGCTTAATAGATCATCGGATCAGGATTTGATCTCGGAATGGGCCCAACATTTGTTCTCTGACCTCTCCAGGCACAGAAAAGAGTCGGCGTGGGAAAGGTTGAGAGGGGGTTAGATTACCAATTCAATTACTATCTGCACTCTTTGTGTTGGGCTTTTGAATGGAACCCCTGTCAGCTGCAAACCGGATTTCTCTTATCTGCTATGGCGCTAAAAGCACTGGAATAAAATGAAGGAACAATTTGTGCTCTTGCCCTGTGGGCGCCGCAGAAAGCGGGCCGCATGACTCACGCGTCCATTTAAATATTAACTTAACATTTGCATATTTGGATTCTGAGCTGCCCTGTAAAATGATTAAGTACCGGCACCTGGGGTTTCCTGAATGATGCTATAAAAATTTTTTATCAACATGTACAAAACATTACGATAAATTACCATAAAAAACAAATATGGGTCAACCTGTTTGCAGTTAAATATCATTAATTACATTAAATGACAGTAATTACAATGATTTTATAATACGCCAATTTTTAAATATTGAAATCGACATTTTTTTCACAAATACATACCATATTTTTTATCAACTTATGTCTTATATGATGGTATGCTGTTGCTAAATGGTTAAAGTTGGTTATTTAAGTTTTCATATTAGCGAATTCTGTCATTTAGAATAATAATGCTATTTAAAGTAATGCCTTGTTTGTTACATTGTTGTATTCTTCCATTAATTTTAGCAGAAATTTGTCTTTTTGCAGTAAAATTCTGTGTTTTCTACGTATGCTGACGGAAATGATTGATGTCCGAATGAACTTATTTACTCTTTCTCTATACGGGGATATACTTGTTTTTAATTTTAGAGTCTTTTACTGTCGCTATTTGACAGTAGTTCCTTTCTACAGACATTTTTTACAGTGTGAAGCAGACAACCTCAATGGTGCATGGAGTAGGGAGTAAATCATCAATCATTACCTAAACACTTAATTGGATTATGTCAACTAGTCCAACAACATAATTTGATCCAAATCCAAGCATCATTTTTGGAGTTGAGCTGCCCAATTATTTGACATAATAAATTCAGGACAAATCAACGAACCCTCTTTCAGTGCATAGCTTCTATATCACACAGAAATATGCAATTATATAAGAGAGATGTAGCTTTTCCTGCAGGTTATGATAAAAAAGATACCATAAAAATGTTTTAATGAGATGGTGGAACACTATCCATGTAATATTATATAGATGTCTCACTAACTTGAGCTGTCGCAGTCATCTAGGAAGGTCACTTGGAAGGAATGTCCGTTGTTGAGGATCTCCTGGCAGGTGGAGGGATCGTACTTCAAGCTGAGGTGCTTCAGCTTCTCGTCGTATGCTGCCTCACCAGGTATGATGTCAACGGGAGACTGGCGGGGTCCATTGGCAACAGGGAAGTTACCGGCCCAGGTGCTGGGTCCTAGAATGATATCATAATAAGAATTCAAATATTAGATTTTTTTTGAATGAATGAATGAATGAATGAAAGAAAGAAATAGCGCATCAACGATGGAGACGTGATTGAGACGCGCGCCACTGCGCAAAATCCAATCTTTGCAGTGGCTCCCATTCATTCAGCACGACGTCCTGCCGGTGGTGCAATCATGTCAGCCTCACTTTAGTGCGTGTACGTGCAAAATGCGCCTCACCGTTGTCTGCAGCGTATCCCCAAGACATGATTACACTTTGGATGAAGGAGAATTTAGATCCCTGCAGTGACTCGATTCCTGGTGCGGAGCTGCCAGTGTCCTCCACCTGACAGCCGCACGGCTTTTATAGGCTCCCCTATAGGTGCGGCGTGCCGGTCAGGGTGCTGATGACCACATGATGTCCGCGCAATGACCGGGAGGAGTTTAGACGCGCTGCAGCACTGGATCGATGATCTCTCTATCTCTCTCTCTCTTTTTTTCTCTCTCTCTTTCTCTCTGTCTCTCTCTCTCTCTGTCTCTCTCTCTCCTTCTCTTTTTCTCTCTCTCTCTCCCTCTCTCTCTTTTTTTCTCTCTCTCTTTTCTCTCTCTCTCTCTCTCCCCTTCTCCCCCCTCTCTCTCCCTCTCTCTCTCTCTCTCAGAGTGTTCATCAGAAAGCATCGACAGGAGCACAACAAACTGGATGATATTCCTCGATCAACACTCCGAGCGCAGCGTTTTCACCTAACGGGTTTAACTCGCCTGTCATGTCAGGAAGTAACGGGATCACGCGAAGGCACGCGCGACGGTGTCACCTTGAAAGCACCAGTGACCTTAGAGAGAGAGCACTAAAAGAATATATCACTATGCGGCGCAAAAATGTAAAAAGGCATTGTTTAGATTAGCTTCATATGTAAAAACGTTGAGAAATACAAATATATATAGGCTAATACTTTTATTTGGGTCCGAATGAGCCGCTAGGAAAACTCTTCCTGGTGTCCACACAGGTCAAGATTACATCATAATGGAATACAAAGAACAACAAAGCCATGGTGTCATTAAAAGTACAAGCACCAGGAAAAACGAAAAGACAACAGCAGTCTAACAGGCAAAGTACAAACAATTTATCAAATCAACATAAAATTACTAGTAATGATAACAGCCAAGATAAAGTATTTAAATAGTAAAACAAGATCAAATGATAAAACTGCCAACGAATTGCTATTTATTGAAACAGAGGCAGATATTCTGTAGAAAAGAAAAAAAACATTTCAAGACAAATTACTGGACTGGATTTTTGATTCTGAGGAAAACACATTCCTGCATTTTTATGATATTCGCCTTTTGTTCAGATACTTTGTCTTTCATATACACAAAATTTAAATTTTTGTAGTCGTGTATATTAAGAATTCCAAACAATAGAAGTCTTCCCAGCGGATTATTCTTTGTTTAAATAAATATAACTTTCTTTTGAGTTTTACATACTTCTTTAGATCCCCTCTAGCCATCAGTGTGGTTCAACTCCAGGGTACTTCCAAATGTAGACTGCAGGGGCTGGGTATCAAACCATTAACCTCCATTGCTCTACTGCCTCAGCCACAGCCACAATAAGAACTGCAAACATGGCAGCTAATTATCTTTTTGCGAAAATGACAAAGAAAAACAGGTTCATTAAAATAATTATTTGAAACATGAGACAATAAATGGAACAAAAGTTCCTGAGTAGCAGCGAACACTGGCATGTCTCCATTAAGGAAACTATGCCACAACAGAAAAAAAACACGTTACTTTAAACCTTCAAAATAAAGTGGACATCACAGGAAGATTTTTAAAACTTAATTTTAAAACATGTTCGTCTAGTTTCAGTAATTCAACAGTTGGTGATTGGTGCTTTAAAAGCATGCTCCATATAAAATACTTAATAACATCAATGTTAACAAAGTTTGTTTGGTTTCAACACTGTGATTTAAACACTGCACAATCAAATATAGTTTACATACATTAAATATACAGAACATTGACAGACAAATAAATGTATAAGGACCTGTAATTTCATAAAACAGTAAAAAACTTCCAAACATTTTACAATCAAACAAAGTTGCTCCAATTAAAATGCTGTAAATCTACTGCTTCATGTTTTACTGTCTGTTTGTAATCCAAAAAAATCTAATACCTTTCTGCTAGATTGGAGTAATTGGACTGTGCCTGGTCTTCTTGTTTGACGGGACCTCATGTTGGATCTCTGAACAAATAATAGCCAGTTGGCTTTATCATTCAATAGGCTGAAAACGGCAGAATTACTGTTTTAAAAGATGATAGAATAATAAATATAAATCAAACTTTAGGATAGATGCTGAGTTGTTGTTGCACAGCTTATCAGTATAATAAATTAAAGAAAACCCACATAACTCACAAACATCAAACATCATGCTGTTGTTCCACCCGATTTGTCTCAGTCATTCTGCTGTTAAAATCATACATCAGAGGCACTTTTTGAAACGTTTAAATATACCCAATTTCCACAGGAAAAAAACAGTTAGCCTAAATGGTCATACATGATAAGCAAATACATTGCGTACCAATGCAACTAATATGCAATAATTAACATGACATGTAGCATACAAACAGGCTTCGTTGGTTTAGAATTAGTGGAAGGACACATTCTAAATGCAGTTTTGCTTCTTAAATGATGCCTGAGAAAAGGATTATGACAGGCAACCACATTAGTGCGGTTGCCTCCAAGTGGTCAGTACAGCAGAGCTCAGTTTAGGTTTGCAGAAATCCCAACCTGTAAGGTGATGATAGCGTGCTGCCACCTAGTGATCATAAATGAGATTACAACTAATAGTCAAAATTCTGGTTTATTTTTTAATTCCTTTCCCTCAATTTCCTTCTCAATCTAAATTAGCCAAAAGAACAGTATTTTATGTTTTTTAAATTAAAATATTAGGATGGCTTATATTATTTTTCCTTTTAGCATTACTACACTTCAGGAAGACATGCATTTATTTTACTGCAATTATTTCACATTTTTTAGCAGTCAATGGAAGGGCAACATCAGGCAGACAAAGTTATGTTGTAGCTTTAACAAAACTGAACCTATTTATTCTGAAATATTTTCTTCGCGTTATTTGTCGCGAGTTTCACTTGAAGTAATTACTTGCTTTACTCTTCAGCTGATTGGCTAGTGTTGACTGTCATCTTTATTTGAAGAATAAGATTGGCTGGAGTTAGGAAAGGAACCTCACAGTAAGCCAATCAGAGCCCTTGGAGGGAGGGTGAACTGATTGTCATCCTCTGAAATAAAGATAGAGAGAGACTTATGTTGAGTAAAAAAAAAGAAAAAGAAAAAAACGAGACTTATGTTGAGTTGTCGCACAACGATGACGTCACTTAGAAGTGACGATCGTACTAACACATGAGGAACACAATAAGGTCCGTCTACGTTGTTTTCATTATTTGTTAAGCTTGTACGCATTTATTAGTTAGAAAATAATATTATTTAATACAGTGATTTAGTTTAAAAGGACGTGATAAAATCGACTCCGGCACATAGCTTCTGCTATACACAGAGGCACGTTTTATTTTTTAGCTCAATTAATGTTCGAGTGTAGTTATTTTATATGTTTCTTCTGTTTTGGACGGCAGACTAACATCAATCCAACTGCAGTTTTCTATTTGCTGCGATCTATTGGATTTAGCTGTCTTCATAGATCCCTTATTTATAAAGCTGGGCGCAATGCTTAAAATAAAGCTAATGCTAGGAGAATAGAAAACACTAAATCTCAGTGCATGGATTTATTTGTTAAATATCCTAGTTAGAAATGTATATAATTAATCTTTTATTTAAAAAAGAAAATGAGCATATGAGAAGGTTATATGATCACATATGTTTGTTTTTTATGCGTGCTGGTTACTTTGATAAGTTGTCAATAGAATCTGTTAAAAATAATGTAAGGTTGGATCTTGGGCCAAAGAAAAATTGATTAAAATTTGAGAAGTATCTTTTACTATTGTGGAATCTATATAACTTTCACTCTTTCTTCAAAATTGTGAGACAAGGTAATTTCTTAATGAAATACCAGTATCATTAAATATACAAATATCAATTAGTTTATTAGTTGTATATTTTGCTAATAAAGCTAATGCACAATGTGGGTTCAATCAACCAACTGCACATAACATACGTTTTATATTATTCTCTTAAGATTGTCATTACTTAACAAATGAATAGAATGCACAAAGAGCTTTTCACAGAAATCCTATTACCTGTTGTATCGTTTTCCAGCGAACCAGCAAATACCTGACATTCAGTTACTTGTCGGGTACAGACTTATTTATACTGCAACCTGCACCGATCAGTTGTGGGATTATAAAGTGCCTTCATGCCACTTTCAGAATTTCTTTAATTTACGTACCTGTCCATCATCTGAATCTTTTCATACTATTCAAGTTTTATATCTTCGTCTAAAAGAGTCTATATATATATTAAAAACAATGTTTTTGACAGTATTGCACATGTGTAACAACTCCCAGAACTATAAACAGAATAAAACTGAGACTATGGTTCGGAAATTAACACTTTTGACCCTGTCTTGTGTTCTCTCTCCAGGTAAAATGGCTAAGAATAAACAAAAGGGGAAAAAGCATAAGAGTGTCTTTGACGTTGCGAAAAAGCACACAAAACGCAAGAACAAAGCGAAGCCCGTCACAACAACACTCAAACATGTAAGATCTTCTTGTTCTTTTCCCCACATTTAGTTTCGATTCTCTACTTCAGTTTGGCTTTGTTGCACTCACTTAAGTGGAATTTGTGGCTTCACAGATCAAGGTAGTGAAAAGTGAGAAGGTGGAGAACCTCAATAAGATATTCACAGAAGTCCAGAGGGATGTCAGAAGCGTTTCCAAGTCCGTCGCTCCTGAACCAAAGAAACAGACTCAGGTATAGGTGCGAGTTTAAAATCCATAACCATCGTCCCACACTTCACATGATAATTAATATATATTATAATTTCTCCCTTTAGGTTGTCAGAGAGCCGCCAAAAGAATCAGTAAATGTTGACAATGCTGCTCAACTCTTCTCTCAGCTATGATGGACACCAGTGGGACTGTTATAAAATCTGAGGACAAACAACTGTTGGACGAGGTTCAACTTTGTGATATTTCATGCAAATAAGTTAGAATTTAGAGGAGTTTGCAGTTTTTGCATGACATGTAACAACCTTTATGTATATTAAGCATTATTTATCTTTCTCGCAAAGAATTGTAAACAGTGCTGAGGCTGTTTGTGAAAACTCTCATTCATCCAGGTTACGTAAATCCTTGAAAGTTTAATCCAGTTGCTTCTGATTAAACTTTCAAGGAATCCTCAGACCTGTGCACCGATGGTTGTAGAACTATATCAGGACCCAAGATTGTTTTCTGTTTTCATTGATGAATGGTCTTTTGTGTATAAATGGTTGCATGTTAACGAGGATACAACTAATCAGTCTAACATGTTTCATCATAGAAATATCAGGAAACAGTAAAAACAAAAAAAACAAAACATAATTTTCCAGAATCCAGAATGAGCTTTGTTGATTATGTGACTGTTATAGTTGAGAATAAAACCCAGCAGAGCCTTCTTTCTGAGAAAATGTACCCAAAGTCTTTGCATTATTGCCTGGAAAATGACTAATACTTATAAAAGAGATTTGATAAGACATTTTAATAAGGTTATTTTTAAACAGAACATGTCCTGAAATGACTATATCACCCTTTTCGATGTATCATTCTGTTGGAGGAAGCATTCAAAGACCATTCTAGAGCTCGCCGTAGTGGTGAAAGAACTTTTTATGGTTCTCTTCCAAAAAAATAAAAATGAAATCCATAAAGGATCCAGCGCATCTTCCACCGGATCGCGTCGTTCATTGCTGCTCCTTGCTTCCCTTTTGATGTCGAGCCAAGCCTGCTTCTTCTGATAGATTGTGGGATTTGCCGAAGCCGGACATCCAATATTATTTGATCCTTTATTTTTTGAGAATATTACTTTTTGATGTGTTGCGGTAGTTGGAGGATCTGAAAAAACACGAGGAGCCACGTTTCGGCACCACAAGGTTTGACAGAATGTTTTCAAATAATCGGGAGATTGTAGATTCGGAGGAATAAGCTTCAGGCATTCCATGTTTCTCGCTTTGTGCTGATGTAGAAGAGAATGTGTATACTGCTCAAAAAAGTTAGGGGAACACTTAAATCATACATCAGACTTCGCTAAAGGAAATATTAACGTCTCAGGTGCATTCAGGTCTTGGGAATGTGATGTCCAGTTAACGACAATACATACATTCATCGTGGACCTGCCTACACACACTGACCACATGAGGGCGGGCATTGTCCTGCGCCGGGAGGAACCCAGGGTCCCCTGCACCAGTATATCTGATCCAGATATCAGAAGTTTAACTGACTGTGTTTTAATTATGTGTTCCCATATTTTTCTTTTGAGAAGTGAATTTCATTGAATCAACTTTCTTGATTGGTGCGAATTTACACATTAAATGATGCTTGAATTTGTCATTTAAACACTGTTATTATTTTTGGTTACCAATTTTCCCATTTTTTGTCATTCTAGTTTGTGTTTCTCTACTAGACTGAAACATATAGTCAGGCTCTATTTAGGTTTCAAAGCATCATTTATCTAAGGAGCGCACCTGAGGATGAAGTATAGATATTTCGGTGTCCACCTGTGAGCGGTGAGCAGTTATCAGTATGCAGTGGGATCCTGCTGTGACACTCTGACATCAGAGGTCACGGGTGCACCACAGCGTGGCCGATTGCTTGTCTCCGTGGCGACCTCTGACTGAGTTAGTAGGCGATAAGTCTGAGTTAGGATGGAAACGAGACGGATGCTGGTAAGCAAACCATGACAATACTGCCGAAGTAAATAAAGAGTTTTCAAGGTGGAGATGATTTGAATAAATCATTTTCTCCCTGGTTATTTGTGATGCCATCAATACATTTACAACAACTGAGGAGGAAACCCTGACGGACACTTTACACATAAGATGGCAGTATTGATAAATAGATCGGACCCTGAGGGTAGACGCATGGGAGCCGCAGTTTTCCATCAAAACATGTGAGGTAGCTATTTAAAAAAGATCAATTCTGAATCTGGGACATGATCTTTTTGGAATTGAACTAATTATAACTCATCAGCACAACTGGCCCATAATCGGACTTCTACCGTTTATGTGTTCTACCTAATATGTGCATATACAGTGTTAGATTTTAATTAAAACATTTTTTTTATGTTACAACCAAAGGCTGTAGTATGCATGTCGCTCCATCTAGTGGACATAGGCGGTATTTCGAAGCCAAAATCCCTGTCTGGGGGACAAAATCCCATTTCTGGCACATTTTGTGTTAATTGTCTGCATTTGTGTCCATCTGTGCAAAATGGAGAGTCCGGGTCCTGTCCCACAAAAACTGTGCAGAATAACAAGAACTTTGGTACTTGGTACTTGGTATTTCTATCAAATTGGATGCAGTAGTTATCAAAGAGTTTCTGAGCAACTTTATTGACTGTTTTGTTTTATGGTGTTACTTTAAAAGGATGATTTAGTTTTTTTTCAATCTAAATCTAAATAAAAAAATCAGTGAGGGTAGATTTTGTTTTTTTGTTTGATAACAGATTATTCACGCATATTAACTTAGTATACTACGTAGTATTTAAGTTATTACCTGTCTGTAGACACTAGGGTCAGGCAAATACACTTGATAGTTGTGGCGCTAATTTAAGTTTATTTTAGGCATGTAATTCAAGCGAGGCTTAAATTGAAATAACCGCTGAAACGAAGATTCTGAACAAATCATCTGACACTTTGCTACATTTGGTTCTTGCTAAAATAATATGTTGGTATACTGGCTAAATAATCATAGAGTAAACAAACGGTTTGCAGAGAAAGGTTTAAGGTAAAGCAAAGTTTGTCAAGGACATTAAAGTAATAAATGATGCAGGAAGACATTTTTATAAGAGTCAGAAATGTGGTTTTTGGAAGGCTGCCAGGGCGGGAACTAAAACGAAGTGACAGTCAAAATCCGTCTCAGGGCAGGAAATACTGGATGAGGACGTTTTGTCCTTACCTTTAAAAAAGAGGATGATGATCTCATATATCTCAAGTTGAGGGAGATAAAGGGATAAACCATCGAAGCACTTTTCCTTTTTTCAGGATTTGAGGTATTTATATTGTACTTGAGTATATAGGAATGATATGCCACTCAATCCTTCTACTCCATTACATCTCAGAAGGAAATACTCTACTTTCTACTCCACCGCGTACTAGTAACTTCTCCGATTACAAGTTTCACACACCTGAGGTTCATGTGAGGAGTCTCTCTGTGGACATCTTGGATTATCTGGTAAATATCTACAAAACAAAACTGAAAACAGGCTGATGTTAAGACCAGGACAAAAACTCATAAACAGCCTATGATGATCCTATAGATTAAATTACTCAACAGCATAAAGTAGTTGGATTACCTCTATATATACTTTTACTATGTTTTACTGATTACTACTGCACAGAAAAGTTAAACTTTAACATAAGTGAGGTTTAGAATGCAGCTCTTTTACTTGCAGTGGAGTATTTTCACAGTGTGGTATTAGTACCTTTACTCTAGTAGAGGATCTGATCCCCTTCAACAATCTTCAGCTTAAAACCTGCAACGATATTTTTTTGGCCACTTGGGAGCAACAAACACAAGCTGCTAACATCCAAAACATCCATGTTAAAGGTCACGCAGGTGCTGGAGCCCATTCCAGCTGACATCGGGCGAGAGGCGAGGTAGAACCGGTACAAGCTGCCAGTTCATCACTGGGCTGACATGTAGAGACAATCACACCTACGGGAAAATTTAGAGTCACCAACTCACCTATACTGCATGTTTTCAGACTGAGGGAGGAAGCCAGAGAACCTGGAGAGAAAATATAGCCTCAACACATGAAGGCTTAGCATCCCAGCTGGATTGGAATCCAGAACCTTCTGGCTTTGAGGCTATGGTGCGACCCATACTGCGCTGCCAGCTGCAAACACAACACTGACAAACTGTCACTTTCAAACTAGATATGACCCCTGAGCTCCCACTTGTTTTTCTCCACCTGATTAATCTAATTACAATATTTACTCTCCACTTAGAGGCTTTTCGTCTTGAAAATTAGCGGTGGAGAATGGATTGGCTTACTTTGTCCGCCAATTGGTGGTATTTAAGTCAGAGTCCATCTTCCTATTTGCTAAAGTGGACGCCGATGAGTGCTGAGATAATGTTTAAAGTTTGGAAGCCATAAAACTAAAACAAACAGAAAATAGATAAAACTGCTGCTCCAAGCTTAAGCAGTGATAATTATTAAATAAATTAAATCAGTCGTCCCATTTTCGCATAAAATATTGATTAGAGCAACTTTGAAGCCATAAATTTGTGGGAGGTTAGCAGTTGGACGCAGCCAACTCCTTTTAGCACCCATAAAACTCCCCAGCCTCCAAAATACAGACGGCAGAATCACAGGAAGTATCAACAAATATGACAGTTTTGGTCGGAAACTCAGATCAGATCAGCGCCTTTGGGGTAGAAAAACTCATTTCTGACACGGGTAAAGGTTTTCAGTTTGAGACAATTGGCAAGGAGAGTGTAGCAGATGCAGTGTGGAGGTGTCAGGTGCGCCCCGCTGTGATCCAGATGGCTGCGCCGCAACACAGGCAGTGGGGTTTCACCACGACGTACCCCGGGGAGATGATACCATGCCAGCACGTGCTCACATTGAATTTCAAATGTAATCTGCACAGGCTGGCGGGGGGGTTTGCTGAAGCTGACGGTGAGAATGATTTCTAAGACGAAATAGAGATTGCGTTCTGCATGTCGTTCTAAAAGTGGCTCCTTTGATCGCCCTTCAAACCTGTGATTATAAAAGAAGTCGACTCAGTGGGACTCACTCTGACTTAAATGTCAACGGCACACGTCGCAGTTGTAATGATGCTATGTTTTATAACAGAGAATTGATGAAGCCATAATTGAAATTGATGAGTTAGTTGTGATCAGAAGTGACATTTAAGAGTTGGAAATATCCACAAGATGGTGCCGTGCATGGGCTTATCAATATTCAGAGTGACAAGCAAGGAAGTGGATCGCTCTCTTCTCTGTGGTCGGGAGTGAGGGAGAGAGTTGGGGGCACAAAGAGGAAGAGAGAGAGAGGTGCTGGTCTCTCTGAATGCCAATGAGAATCTGATTATGCTTACTTGCAGTGAGCCGCTCCCTCTGCACAGCGGGGGGTTTTCTCCACCATGACAGGACTAGCAGCAAAAGGTTACAGAACCTGCACCCCTCCCTATGACAGAAAATGAGAATGACTGCGTTGGTCGGTGTAAGAGTGACAGATGAAGCGAGCGCACAGCAAGTGTTTGAGGGGTTTTGCAGGTCGACTTTTTCCACAGCCATTTCAGAGCGCAGCAGCAGTTGTTGTCACAAACCCGGGCATCGCTGCCTCTCTAAGCCTCAGGGGTGACACGCCGCAAAAACAACAACATTAGGTAGAAGAAGCCAAAAATCCTTCTTTGGGGTTCAACAGCAGTTGATGTCCTTCTGGTTGTATCACTCCCTCTTTCTAGCTTTAGTCCCCTCTTCTGGAACCCTGAATGAAGAAGTAAAAATAATCTCTGTTTTGATCTACAGTTGTTATTGATCTGTCAGTACCTTGGCTCCGTTATTAATGGTTTTCATTCACTAGATAAACTAATCATGTGCTGTCGTCCAAGACAGCAGGGGTATAACCTCGAAAAGCCAAAAACCCCTGTGTTTTACAAGGAATCCACCTGATTGAACAAATTAAATGTAAGATTTTGTCTGAGAATCAGCGTTTTTCTGTAAAAAAAAAGAAAGTTCCCCCTAGTGACTAAAATTTGAACTAATACAGTAAAATGTGATATATAGAAGAAAGAAATCCTCAAGACAATAGTTAAGGTGTTATGTCCAAAAAAGAGTTGTTTTTTGTAAAAAAGTCCCTGAATGTCAGTATACAACCGGCTTTTCCCAAAACCAACCCAGTTTTCCGCGCACTAAAATCTACAGAGATATAAAATTTGAAAATGATCCATAAATTCATTTTTGAGTTATCGTGTTAACAAAAAGTTACCACAGCTGTGGTGAATACTATTCCATAATAATCCCAGCCTTTTCACGGATTTAATAACCTCGTAACCTCTACCTTCGCCCTGTTTGGATAAAGGTCAATGATTTGACTCTCTACTGCCATCTTGTGGTTACACTGGTGTCGGCATAAAGAATGCATGGACGTATGTGGGCATTAATGGATACACCGTTGGAAACATTGTACAAAGAGGACATAAAAATGAGCTTTTAGTTGTTTCAGTAATCAGACAATATAGCTTGAGTTCAGCTGTGGTTGATGGGAAATAAAGAAAAAGTTTCATGAGTCATCTTTCCCTCATCACAAGTACTAACAGCCCCCTCACTCTTCGTCTCGTCGAGCTCTCTTAACTTCCTCTTAACTTCCTCTATTTGAAAAAAAATGAAGGACGCACATTTTCCAGCCTGAATGCCCGATTGAAATGTTCTTTTGCATAATGCATCTTTTTGTGACACCACGGTCCTATTTGATCTATGAAAAGAGGACAGTCTCAAATATTTAAAGAAAAATCCATTGACTCTGGAACATTGAATTTACTGGAGCAATTATAATGTTAGAAAGGTCAACGCATAAGTCAAATTAAGTTATTAGTCATAATGAATAGGTGAGATGTTATTCCGACATGGTAATTTAATAGCCCCGGTGGTTTTCCCTGCAGCACAGACGAAAAATTTAAATATACCTTCATGACAGGGAAATATTTGAATATTCATTTACTTAACTTCTCAACAGTGAAAGAATATTTCATCGACGCAAACTGTTCCTGTTAAAAAACAGCCCTTTTCTATTGATTTCAAAGTAGCTTGAAAATCATTATTTCATCATATTAGACAACCAAAAGTTTCATATCATAATTATCCTGGCCTTCATGCCAGAGTTCAGTTTTCTTATTATCACAAAATCTCCTGTTTTCAGTTCTGCAGACTTTTTTTTTAAATGAAAATCTGTTTATTTTGTTTGAGTCTCCAGCGTTGCAGTCAGGGGTTCTAGCTGCTGCTGTTCCCCTCGCTGCTGCTCAGTTCACGGAGTCAGAATAGATCCATCCCCAGAAGCACGCACAGCATCACTGACTTAATGTGCAAAGGCGGAATGAATGATTTTATTGATATTAAATATGAAAGTTTTAGCAGGTGAGAAGAACAGAACTGGTTCTAACTTGTGCCTAAACTGACTGACATAGAGGTTTGAGTTATGTGAGACTCTGATACCGTGTTTGATCAATCCTAGCACCAATGAAAAGTTCCCTCCGTCCATAATCCTGCCCATCTTTAACTGCTCATACAAAAGTTCTGGGGGCTGAAGTGTGTTCAAGAGGATACATAATCTTATTTGGTTTTCTTCGGACTGTGGGTCCAAACTACATGGAATCCAGAACATGCAATCTCCACACAGTTGGGGTTTGAACCACAAATCCTATTATTATGAGGTGACAGTGTTAATCAACACACCATTGAGTCACTTCAATCCTAGTGGCGGAAATAAACAAGCGACTTTTCCCAAAATCAATCCAGTTCTTCCTCACACTACGGTGTATGTTGGTAAACGATTTGAAAATGAAACATTTTTTGAGTCATTGCGTTTACATGAAGGAACTGTGGCGGCGATGATGATTCTGTAATACCCCCGACTGTTTCAGGTATGTACTAAGCTTTAATCCAGTTTTACAAGAAATCTGTTTCCTTTCTCAGAGTGAAAAACTGGCTCTTGGTTTTTAACGACCGCTGTAGCAGGGTAAGAAGGGTATTCACTTGGTTTCTGTTTGCATCCTCACAGCTCGGTGGCAATAAATCCTACCCATCGGCACTGGCATAAATAAAGCCAATGGACAGGTTTTTCTTTCTGCCTTCATGTCGGCTTTATTTGGAAAACACAGAAAGTGATGGGCATTGCTCCAGAAATATATAAAGCTTGCAATAAATTTGAATCAAGGTCATGCAGAAACAGATTATTAAAGACTGACCGGATCCGACGCCAGTGTTTGGAAGGTCGTTTCACGAGGGAAATAAAGCCTCAGGAGAAAGATGAATCGTAGACTCCTTTCCCAGTCAAATATAAGATTTATTAGTTCCAATCATGGAGATCCTAAACTGAACTCCATTTTGGGGGAATGACATTGAAATGTCCAGTTTTTCAATACGCTGCTGTTTTTTTGCCATTATGAGTCCAATCACCATCTGTCAAAAAATACTTCTAACTGTCACACTGTGCCAAACTTTTTCACACATACGCTTAGTTCTTAAACGTGCTCTCAGCTGCAAATCACCCAAAAATGCGTTCAATTCATGACTCTTTAAAAAAAAAGATGATCAAGTTATTGGATTAGGGGGTGAGTCAGAGAGCGACCCAAGTGTGGACAAAGTGATTCAAGAAGAACACAGAGAACACAGTGGTGAGAAAAGACATCTAAGCCAATGCTTATGACAAAGCCTTTGATGATGACAAAGACATCAAAGCCTCCCCTTTTTAAGGAAATGTATAAAAGTGTACCATAAACAGGTATATCGTCTTGTTTGTCATGGGAATGAACATCATTATGTATTGGTCACCAAGCTTGGGGGAGAGGAGCGGTGATTTGGTCGACCACATGCCGACATGTCGAATGGAGAGAGTTGGCGGATAAGACGCGGAACACTTGGACATTGGGTCCCCCTGATGACCTGTTCTAAAACAGGTATTCAAACTATACCTAACTTTGATGAGAATCATATGGAGGCAAACTGTTTGAGAATGATGACAACTTCTCCATCGATAGAGGTTTGCTTGTTCTCTATCAACAGAGAACAAGCAAACCTTGATGGTAGTTATCCGGAAATCTATCTTGAATATTAAATGTAAAAAATACTAGGCCTATGGTGTCACATCCGACAACAAGGGTTTATACATGAAAAGCACCCAATCCCCCTGCGCTCACAAGTAACCCCCCCGATTGGACATAAGTTGAATGTGAGGTTATGAAAGGAAAAGTGTTTTTTGTATTAAAAAAGAAAGGAAGAAAAAGCACCCCTATAGTGAAAGAAATTTTGCAAATGGTCCATGAAATAGTTTTTGAGTAATTGCCTTCAGGTGAGGGATTTGCGGCTGTAATTGATATAGTTGTCAAAATGTATCACATTGTTATCTATTTGAAAAATCTTTGAGGAGATCTACTTATCGTAATATTAAAACATCTCATACTTTTGTGGGTAGCAGCCCACAAAACAGGTAGAGCACCATACCTTTGAGTGCATGCTCCAAACTATAAATGGTTCACAAATGCCCAGACAGACAACAAACCCAAACCTGTGCAGCAGCATTTTCTTCTGCAAGAAAATCACCAGAGCATCAAGTGAGTGGAAGCGCTTTGACTCGTGGGGAATGAAATAGGCTTTACACTTGAGAGAACACAACACACAGAGTGGTGTTTTTAATAGGATCCCAGACACGTAGCGCGGGTCAGCGGTGAGGTCGCACCTGCAGGTATGTGGTCCGGCTCGTATCTGAGGGACAGGAGGGGGAGGAGAGAGAAAACCTGGAGAGGACTTCATGCCTGCTTGTCAGAGAAGTGGAGAGGAGAGGGAACTTTCTGTTACATCTGTCAGACCCACAAACAAAGTACATCTGTTCATCCCCTTCGTCCCTCATTACCTGCCACCATCTAGAGACGGAGCTTTCTGAAAACACAGGACAGTTATTCCTGCGTCTGTCTGTCTCACGGTCTCGTTGTTTTTCACACACAAAAACACAGTGATGAAGTGGAAATGGTGCAGAATGTGTTTTATTCAGTAATGCAAATGTACTTTGTTTACGGCATGTCTGAATCCGAAGGTTATGCCTCCTCCCTAATGGTCCTGGTTTTTATGATGTTGAACATCAGAGAAGATTCTGTTCATACGTATATATTCATACGTATGCAGATATATATATACGCATATATGTATATATTTGCATATCGATAAGCAGCTGTATTCTGCATATATAAAATATTCATATTATATATTATATTATAGTAATATGTATATAATAACACATTAATAACAATAACAGTAATTAGCATGAACTTCAAAAAGTCTCTAGAAAAAATGACTTAAATCCAAATGGGATTCAGTCAATTTTGAATATAGCATTCATTTTGCGCAATTTACAGGAGTTGTATTTTAACAAACTCCTCCCAGAGATTTGACCGACTTACATGGAATTTAATCAGTAGCATAAAAACACTGCTTGGATTAAAGATTAATTAAGGTTTTTGCATCAAGGTTTTTGATTCCCACCCTGGGAACATCCATATATGACAATATTCAGTTACAGAAATAGTGCTACCCGCAGGCAACAGGAAGTGAACCTCAATTAACAAACTTCATTTGATTAATAAACATTTTCATGGTGTGTTATCCCTGAATGAAGCTGTCATAACTCCGTCTATTGCCCAATCTACCCTTAAGATCAAATGTTGGATAAAAGTCTCTCCCCGAGGACATCCATCTGAAGGTAGTCTGTTATAGATAATGCCACCTACTGGCGATATGAAGAACACATTGTGTAAAAAATATGTGCGATATCCATGTCATATACAGGAATATATACTGAAGCAAATTGTTTAATCTACGGATGCTTATTGCATAGACTTAAGAAAAAGAAATCGCCTTGTATTTTCTTAATGAAGGACTTATTATCCCGTTTATTCAGAAAAACTGAGTCCTGGACTTTCCGTCTGAACAGACACAAAGTCTTTGGGTGCCTGTGCAAAGTTGACAAACGTCTATATTACTTAGAGACGTGAGTATCTACCAATAGTCTTAAACCAAAACGAAAATCCACCTGGATTAAACTAAACAAGTGCGACATGTTCGCTTCCATGAAATCCAAACTCTCACGTGAGTGGGACCTATCTCGTTGTTTCACAAAAACAAGGCTCTGTTCCTATGCTATCAATCAATGGCTCAGATTGATTAAAACAGGAAGTCCTACTAACTTCACTCTCTGTGGTCTAATTAATGCCAAACTTAAGATTTTGGACAAGAGACCCACCCTTGAAGACAATTTTCAGTTCCATTGGTAGCCCCTCCTAACGTTGACACGCTGTAGATCTCGTGTGATCATGCAATGTAAAAATACATTATAAAATCAATATAACCTTTGGCTGGTTTGGTCCTCATTTCATATCCTGAAGAAGAACATAAACTTACCTGGTGTTCTTTAGAGATGCAGAGTGGGCACAGATGGTGACGTAACACTTTGCGCAGTGTTCATAATGCATGAATATTCAGAGCAGTGTTAACCTGCAGGTGTTCAAAGCTGATGCTGCTTGCATCTTCAAACACAAAATATATAACATATTTCATAATAACACACAGAAACATGACTAACATCTGCAGTTTTGTGGTTTATTTAAAATCTATACTTATTTTAAAAACATTTGTCGCATAGTCCTGCAGTGTCTTTTTTTCTAGTACATCTGAAGGAGATTGAGTCTGACTTGAAATCTCCTCTGACTAGCGGTATAACGGAAGGAGTTGAAAACTGACCTCATTACATTTGCATTTTTAGTAGTTGATGCCAAATTGTAAGCATTAGTGATGATGGAGAAGTTGCACAGAGGACAAGGACAAAGGTAAATGTCATCCATGCATTCATATAACAAGGCAGGAACGTCTCGAGCCGAGGGCGATGAGGGTGTGAGGAAGGGCTGTGCTTCAGAATGGACGTGAAGAGTTTGTTGATGAGAGGATGTCTCAGTGGAGTAATAGGAAGCGCTGCTGTCCCAACCGGGGTCAGTAGGTCAGTGACCTGCAGGCGATTCGGGAGGTGGAGGAGACAAGGCTCTTCAGGAGATGTGGGGAAAGGAAATCGTAGCCTGGAGGAGACACCACTACTGTATAATGCTGTTCTTATCCTACATATCCTGAAACAACATGAAATAATATAGCAATATATCTTCAATGCCTTTATTCTCAAAAAAAAATTGTAGTTTCTTTTGTAAATTTGTTTATTTTGTTGGTTGTTTTGGTTTGAAGTTGTTTTTCATTTCTCTCTTAAAAACACTCTATTTTCCTGCTCAACTGTTTAGTTGAGCACATTTTGCTTCACTTTTTCTGATTGGAAACTCTGTTGCACCAGTTTATAATATGACCCAGTTGCAGCACATACATGCTAAAGAGTAAGGGGCCAAAAAGGGAGCCCTGGGGGACACCACAGGCCAGGGGCACCACCGAAGTGGAAGAATTGACCATGACTATTGCTTTGCCAAAAGGCTGAGCTAATCTAATTAAAATTTGTAGTCATAAAATAATTTTATGAGTCTTTTTTTATTTGTTTAAAAACCATGCTTGACCAAATCATTTTTCATTTCATGGTAAATCTAGAATTAGATATTAAATTAATAAATAACCCCAATGAAATAATATATGCAAAGAAACTTTTTTGTTCTTGGTGAGGACATTAAATGAATACCTCCAGTCTCTGTTTAGAGTTCTGACTTGTGAGATTCCTTCTTCCTCTCTGTGTCCGTCTCTGTGTCTCATAGTTTCCCCCCCTCCTCTATCTGTTCTGCCCTGATTGTCTACCAGTTTCACCTGTGTCTCGTTATTCCAGCTAGTTCACCTTTGTCTCCTAAACTACGCTAGGTTTAGCTAACTGATGGTTTCATCCTTAATTTTTCCCAATTCTCTCAGATAAAGGACAAACATGAGATTATTTCTCAAAAAATGTCTAAATATTCCTTTCACCAGAGGTCTGCGGCCGGATTAGTGAGCTATATTTTCTCTGACCATGATCAATGGTTAAAGGAGAAAAGGCAGGGGCAAGATTGGGGGACATTAGCTTAGTTTAGCATGAGGGCTATGAGTAGATTGATAGCAGTTAGCGTAGCTGCATCTCTAAAGCTCACCATTAACACTCTGTCTTGTTTCTGTTCAGAAACATAATATAATTTATGGACAGAACCAGGATGTTTCCAGAGGATCTGCCGAGCGATTTTCTCTACCTGCCTGGTTATTTGGAATTCACGCTTGCCTCTCATCTTGGATTATGTTTGTTCATTTTGGAACACTGTCATGTATTGGAAAACAATTTATTACAAGCATGGAATGACCCATTTTGTTTTGATTCGTCATATCTGCACATGCTTCCGCCCTGCTCAGTCGTAACACTCACTGCTGATAGTATTGATTGTATGGATGGAAAGAAATTACAGGTAAAAAACAATTTTCCAGGTGGGTTTTAAAACATACATATTTATTTTTTTCTAAAGATATAGAGTCTTTTCCATAGGGCGCAAACTATCCTTCAGAGGCTGCCTGTTCAGGGAAAATAAATGATTATTATAACTAAGGGTTTATTTTCATAACTGTAATCTATGATGATCTACGGTAGTACTCAGGAAAGTATTTGCCTGTATCTCAGAAAGGAAATTAAATCGGTCCAAAGAGGCTTAAGTCATTGAATATAAATTTGTCAAATTTTTCATTTGAGTACAAAAATAAAGTAAATTGTTAGAAAATAAAAACCCTACAGTAAATGTTATAGTTGGTTTTCCTGTAGAATGAGTCTGAAATGGGAACGAGAATGAAAAATGCATACTTTCACTTTGCCCAATAGTCTCTTTTAATTAAGTCATCAGAAATAAAACGTGTTTAAGAAAGTGCCAAGAAATTCTAGACCCAGCTGATTATCTTGTTCTCTTCCAAAAGTCCATGTTTTTTCTCCCCGCCAAAGACCAGACTATGTATCAAGTTTCCCAGAAGTCTATAAAGTTGATTTTACATAATTAAAATGCAACACCCCAATCTCATGTGTTGTAAACACAATCCCCCTGCTTGAACTGCTCAAATTAAACGCAACGTTATGTCAAGTTATGTGAATACAAGCTAGATCACGACAATGGGATTCAAATTCAATGAACGGTTAGGACGTTATATCAGAAAACAGTGTTTCATAAAAAGCTTCCCCAAGAGAGTAAAACATCAACTATTAGAGTAAAAGTTAATCTATACAGCAATGATCTTCTCAGGTCGATCGTTATTCACCAATATTTATATATGTTTCTTTTCCCCAAATCAATCCAGTTCTCCCTCGGACGAGTATCTATGGGGTTATAAGATTTGAAAATGATCCACCCAACAGTTTTTGAGTTATCGCGTAAACCGGAAGGATCTGCAGCGTCAATGACGAATCCATAATATCCCAGACTTTTCCGTGACATAGATACAGACAGATAAAATAGCCCGAGCAGTTAGAGTCATCAACTTAAAGTCCGCCTCTTTAAAAAAAAACTTGCAAGATATGAATGGAGGATTGCAGCATGTTGCAGATAATGGGTTGATTGATGGGCGATTCCTGAGAAGCGATGGCTTGCCAGCATGGTAACCAGAAACTCACCTAGATAGATTATAGAATATGAATTTCTTCCCTCTGAGGGATTCAGCGCTGACAACTGAACGGATTGAAGCAGATGTGCTGCTTCCACTGTTTTAGCAGTGGAGTCCCAGACGCTGGTGCAACGAGTGGAAATGCTCTGGTGGATATGTTTACCTCGATGAAAGATTTAAAATCCTGTCTCCTTCACTGGTGTTTATGCCACGTCAGACCATGCAGATAAAACAAGGATGTTTCTTAAGTCTTCCGAAGAGCAGGGAAAAGATGAAGACAGCAACGCCCATCTTACCCCGGAGAGGCGAGGAGCCCCGAGGTGCTGTGAAGAATTTCATTTCAGGAGAGTTGCTGTGAACGGCCACGACTAAAACGGAGGAGAGGGAAGAGACGCAGGCAGGAAGGGCGAAGTGTAGCTGAGAGTCTGCAGATGATGAAGGACAGGAGGACGTTTCCGATCAATATGTGATAATAACAGGAAGAAAAGATAATAATAATAATAATAATAATAATAATAATAATAATACATTTAATTTATAATGCACTTTAAATTTAGCTCAAATCTCAAAACGACACATTTAGAGTGAGTGTTAGATATAAAATCTATTTACTCCATGTGTTAGGCAAAATTAGAACAAATAGAACCACAAAATGCCCAGTTTAGTAACGCAACCCATGATTTGTGAAATATTGAAGTTTGTGTTTGAGTTTTCCTTCAGACACATAATCAGCCATAACATTACGCAATGGCGATTGCGATTCCATAATATCCCCGGCTTTTCAGGGAAATAATGACAATAAAGGAATCTTGACTTTAGAATGTTCTGAAACATCTAAAGTAACATAACTATTTTTCTGTTTTTGAATCTGTGCTATTGTTTGTCTTGATAATCTTGAGTGAAAGATCTGCCGCTGACTTTTAATAAATCTTTAAATTTTTCAATTATTCTTATTTCTATCTTTCTTATACAACACTGTTCAGGACAACACTGAATTATGTCCGAGGCTGAGAGGGCTTAAACAGTTGATTTTCTTCTATTCTGGCTTTTATTTTACTTTTCTTACCTTTTTTGAAAACATTTTTTATCCGTCTTAATGTTTTTATAACCGTTTGAACTATTTCATAATGTTCTTTTGCACTTTGTCCCAATGGTCTTGATTGTTTGTTGATTGCTTTGCCTTGCCCTCTGATATTGTCACACGGTTTTCCTCTGACAGCCTAGAGAATAAACAGATTGGACCACTGGAGAAAAGGGCACCAAGGGTGAACTGGCCAATTCTGGTGTTCTCTGGTGAATGCCAATCCAGCTGCAAGGCGCTGAGCCGTGAGCCCAGGATCCATTATAGAACATTGGGCCATCATGGAGTCTGATTCTGACAGAGCCGTTGGAGGTCATTTTGTAGGACTCTGGCGGTGCTCCTCCTGTCCCTCCTCACATAAAGGAGCAGATACCAGTCCTCCTGCTGGGTTGATTCCCTCAACGGTCCTGTCCAGCTTTCCTTGTGTAGAGGCCCGCCTCCTGGTATATCCTCCACGCTCATGAGACACGGCGAACCTTCCCGTGACAACACATCTGGATGTGCCGTCTAGGAGGAGCTGGACTACCTGAACGGGATGCAGGAACCACATCATGCTACTTTAGAGAATAGGACAACAGATGCCATCTGTTGGGAAGAATGAGGAGGGTGAAATGGTATGAGGCCACCACCCGCAGAACCAGAATACCTGTTGGGGGGTTGTCATGCTGTTGTCCACCTGTTGTCACTTTCAATTTCACCAAAGCAGGTGCCAATGATTCACAATGGCTTAAGCTTCCTAACTGGCCAGATCCAGATCCGTGAGGTTTAATGGACTCTGATGAGTAAGTCTATGAGTAAGGTTTGGTTTGAGTTATATGCTTGCTGATTTCACTCATTGGGACTGAAATAATAACCTTGAATTAATGATGTATTCTTCATTAACACCCTTCGTGATATTCTTCAGCTACTTGAATGTCAATTATCAGCCGCATTAAAATGTTATGATCAACTTGGCATTCATCACTGAATCAGCTGGGCAGAACATATGATTCCTAAGTTTGCATTAATTCTCCAGTGAGCTTTCAAAAATAATAGAATATGCATTTGTGTTTCAGTCCAGGTAGCAGCGCTGTCTCTGGCTCTGTACCGCGGTTATCAGACAGTTGTCAGTTGTTCAAACAGTACGCAGCTCATTCTTTCACACACACTGTATTTTCACAATTCTGTTCTCAGAGGCCATCAAGGTAATGAACTGTGCAAAAAGCCATCTGTGTTGCCTTTACAATTTGGCACATATTTGCATTGCTATTATTGATCTGGGCAGCCCGTTTGTGTGCGTTCTGATTTGAACCACACAACGCGCCGCACAACAACTGACTGTGGAATGATATCTTCATGAGCAGGACGTTTGGATGTCATTTTATAGCAAAATGTCTCCCTTGAAAAAACAACAGGATGTCCTGGAATCTAAAATGTATCATGAATAGCTATAATGAACAGAGATCACGTGCCTCCAGTAATGATGTTAGAACCGTATGAGAGCCGAAAATCACTGTATTGTCATCAGCATCCAGATTTTAAAAGAGACATTGATTTGAATTCAGGAGAAAACTCATAGATTTAAATGTATTCTCTTAAATGGAGATCTATCGAAGGTTCAATCAGAAAGATTATCTTCTTGCACACTCGGGCCACGTTGCTGCTTGTACCACCTTATCCTCTCAAATAACTCCTTCATGGTCTGTAGCCTCAATAATATCAGCTGCTCTCATGGAGGTAGCCTCATCCATCCGATCAGCGTGTCACACCTGCCTGCTAAACTTATCACAATCAGCTGCTGTCTTTAAATATGACTCTTTCCGTTCATCTAGTTCTTTCATGCTGCTGGTGTACCTCCACATTCTGCATTCCTCAAGGCAACCTTTTATGAATGCAGGAGGACTAACATCCATCTATGGATACATAATATTGTAGCGGGGGGGCTGGAGCCTATCCCATCTAACATCGGTTGAGGAGCACTTGGTTCAAAGCCTTTTCTGATCCAATTTTTTTGTATGCAGACAAGGAATCTGGCCGTGGCTTGTAGTTCTTGTGTTGTTTGCAGTAATTCGTGAATATGCCATCACACTATTCTTTAGCTCACTCTGTAACCACGGCACCTTACATGACCTGAATTTTCCTTTAGTTTAGTAGTTCCCAGGAGATTAAACATGATCTGCCTTCCCCAGTTCTTAGACTAACAGCTAAATCCAGACACACAAACACACAAAAAAACCCTGTCTTTCACTTTCAGTCTTTATTTGCTCATTTCGTCATTGTAAACATTTCCAGACCAGTCTGCTGGAATGAGATTGATGGAAATCAAAACCTCAAAACTGTTTGAGGACCTACATGGTGTCCGTAGACACAAAGGACACTGTGTTCCATTTTTGTGCTTGCTACAACAGTAGAATAATATTTCTGGGCGGCTTGGCTTGTTTTTTGTGTCTGCATAGGTCGAATCCATTTCCTCGTCAACAGCAATTCAACTCAGGAACCTTTAGTCATTTTAGCTTTAAGCTTTAGAGGAGTTCAGAGTCTATATATGATGTGTCCAGATCTTCAAACAGTCTGGTTTGCTGATCACTGATCACAGATTTGACTTTGTTCAAAACAACCTTTCTATCCAGAAAAATCTTGCGTTAAAACGGTCCTCCCATCCAGATTCTTCCCCAGGGCTTTGGAAAGTTATTGTTTCATGCATGCCTTCCTCTTCCATTACAAAAATACATCCAGCCTTTCCTAAAATAGCCAGACACTCCATAAAGAAAAATCAATAAAGGATATTCAATCAATCCATATCCAAGTTCTCTCCTTTCTCTCAAATCAGCCCATAAGGTGAAGCAGCAAGCAAATTATTCTGAGAGGAACAACTTGATCTTTTTGCTCATAATTCTGGGTCCCGCATTGACTATCTTCAACCACGCCGGCATTTTTGCCGTCATTTCTCCACCTTGACTGATTAAGATGGCTGACCAAGTTGCATGGCTTTCCAAAGGCAGCATTTTGTATACATTCAAAAGTTGCTCAGATGCATTCTTCACAGTGGCTTCTACTATTTGAAATGGTCGTGTGGACTGTATCTTTGCAGCCCGTCTCGGATGCATTTGCCGAAGCAATCCTGTCATTTTTAACAAGGTTTATTTGAGCGGAGTTCCCTCGCTTTTTTCCACGTTGTCAAAGATTTTCGGCTGATCGGTTACCCGCTTTGAGTCTTGCGCTCCAGATCAAAACTCTTGTTCAATCATTTAGGCTTTCTCCTCTAAAATGAAAAAAATAAATATATTGACTTGGCTAATAACTTTGTATTCCTGTGTAATACACTGGACGCCGGTGAAATGAAAGCTTTTCTTCATGAAGAAATTGAGCACATTCGCCATTAGCTTAGTCCTTCTCCACATCAAAAGAAGTAACTAATGAGAAAATCTCTCTCCTTGGACATTTAAGTTTGGAATGGAATTATTCCCCAGGGTCACTCGTTCATCGCCAGACTGCTGGATAGATCTTTAGATGAAGTTTGCCAATCAGATCTGAGATGTTGCTCTTGCTTGCAAAGTTCAGTGGACTGATGAAATGTTCTTTCCTCTGACCCTCAGTCGACTCTTTTTATGGGTTTTGTCTTTCTGTGTATTTCTGGACCTCAGCCAGTGATACCTAGGAGCTTAACTGCTCACACACCAATATTAGTTAAAGCTAATCAGGCAATATGAATCCTTAAGTCAATCATTAAAGTAGTAACTCGAAATATGTTATTTGAACTTTTATTTAAGCTTTATTTAAACAGGTAATCTCATCGATACCCAGTGTCTGGTTCAGATAGGAGACCTGTTTTGAACATATAGAAACATATAACATAAAAACATTTACATACAGACAGACTTAACAATACAATACATCGTACAATACAAGTTACAAAGTATATATAAGTACAAACTTAATCTTAAGTGAGCATTCCTACTCCTCGTTATTGTCTATCTATAGTAAGTTTAACATGTTTGTGTTGGCTTGGGTATTCAATCAAGTTAATCAAGTAGTTTCAGGAAAAGTATTTCAAGGTTTTGTTTATGTTAGAATCAATTATTGGGTTATTGAATCTTTTTACCTCAACCTAAATTTGTAAAGCAGCATTTAGCCGTCGTTTGCCAATAGTTGGTTTGTCGCATTTCTATCGTTGCAAATCTATTTGTTTCATAATGAGAATAAAGTTTTACTAAGATTAGATGCGAGAGAAAAAAAAATCTTTCTTATCTATTTTCACTTTCACAATAGCCGTGGTTAAGGCCTCCCCCTTCGGTGGCCCCTTGACCCGTGGTGTCCCCCAGGGCTCAATCCCGGGCCCCTTCCTCATTAGAATATACATGCTGCCACTGGGTCATATTATAAACCGGTTCTGTCAAGTGCCAAACATATACAATAAGAGATAGTGACTGAAAATGTGCTTAACCAAACAGTGTAGCAGAACGTCAAAGCTTAAAGTATTGAGATATTTTTTGCAAATAACTATAATCTAAAAATCTCAGTCTAAAATCTATATATTGCCTTACAAAGGTTAGGTCAAATATTCATAGTAGTAGTTTATGTATAGAGTTCTTTTTCAAAGATGATCTCTCATATCCATTATTTTTTCCCCCTGAATTGCCATGATATTAAGCTTAATTATTCATGCTCTCTTGATGGCTAAGTTACTCGGGTCCCGGCTGACTTTTCCCGGCCAATTTATTCATCTCATATCAGTATTCCTGGTCTAAGTGCCGGTACTTTAAGCAGTAAGTTATGGAGTACTTTGTGCCGAAACGAATCCCTTATCTCCATAATTCCTCCCCTTAGCATCGATGTTTTAGTTAGTCCAAAAGCTGCTGACGCATTTATAGAAGCCATTTATTGCAGATGCTAAGATTCTTCGGGTCTTTCCGATATCGATGATCAGTTTGGCGTCTTGGCACCCTAACCAATCACTCAACCTATCAATCAACTCAACATTTCTCCGTTTCTTTGTTGTCACTATGTTCATCTCATCCCACACATATTCCACGCTGTCAAAAAAAATATTTACATGTGCAGCTTTAAATAATTAGTTAAGTGAGGAAATATATTCAGAAATAAGTTTGAGTCTAACTTCACTTTGGCAGAGCATGTCCAAATCTGATTCCAGAGCTAACTTGACTTTTCCACAACGTGATTTGCAAACATGGCAGCAGAGTGTTGATAACGAACCTCACTATCCCCCAAAGTAATTGCAAATGTTTCGACACTGGAAAGGGCTAATGAGAGAATTTGACCTGCAGCATCCAGTGGTATTCAACTAATCAACTTTAATTCCACCATATTTGAACAGCCGACTCCCGCGTAGGCGGCCTTGGATCGATCACGCCACACCCTTTAATTAAAAAAAGTCATTATATCCGAGTATTTGAGCCATTCTCATTTAGCTGTGGACCATCTCTTGGACCCCCCCCTCCCGCCCCTTCCCTCATTTAATCCTCCAGATCTCACTCTATTAGCTTCGCATTAAGTCATCCACAATACTGCAAACAGCTGTGGGTAAAAATCTAATTATGCATGGAGATAAAAATTCCCATCCAGCTGCCATTTTCATGGTAATACCTGATTTATTGTTACTTTGAAGCAGATATTTTACTGTTCAAATGAAGTCTTAACTTATCATCTGCTTTCATTCTAATGTTTTAATTATGTTTCTGTTAATTAGCAGCGAGGTTGTCGTTATTTTGGGAATGTGTTGACTGTTAGCCAATACAGTGGGGTTTACCTTGTTATGCATAACCTTTGGAAAGGTTGCACCATTTCATCTGACATTTCAGAAACAGCACATTTGCTTCTACAGGTGAGCCCCCAAAGAAAGACAGGAATTGTTTCCAATATTGTGTTGGTCGGGAGAGCTTCCTCACTTTTGGTAATTAAGTTCTCTTTTACTTTTACTTTTCTTTGCAGCCTTTTTATTGTACGTGTTTGAGCTTTGAATTAAACATGTTAAATAAATGAGAGAAACCCACTGTTTCATAAAATACAATCCTTTTCTTTCATACTAGGCTAACAGAAAATGTGCATCATGATCAAGTCGTGACCAAATCTTTAATGACTCCATAAGTATAAACCCCAATAAATAATAAAATGAGTGCTGTAAAAAACTATTACTTTACCATTTTGGATAATACTCTCCACTGTCAGCACTGTTTTCAGATTCAACCATTCTTGAATTTATGTAGAGTATCAGTAAAACTTAAGGACCAACTATATTTATGTAACTGAAAAGTAAGGGATATTATGGGATTGTCATCAATGCTGCCACCAACATGGATCCTTCGTGTTAATGTGATAACTCAAAAACCTTGTCATGTATCATTTTCAAATTTCTTAACCCCATAAAAATTAGTGGGAAGAAAAGGAAGAACTGGATCGATTTTGGGAAAGGTTGGTTGCATATTTCCAATAATAAGGGAGATTCATCTTCAAACATTTTTGCAACTGTTGGTTTCAATTTAGTCAAAATGTAGTATATATGAATAGACTAAAGTTGATTTATCATGAATTATCATATTTTACTCCAAGGGTTTATATTTTACTTGCTAGAGGGAGTTCTTTTATGAAGGTCAATCAGGGGGATTGCTTTTGTAATGCATGGTATTGTGGGCTTTTTGGGAAAATATCCTAGCTATGAGTTATGACAGCGTAGACCTAATTTATAATTCAAATCATTCAGTGACCAGCTACTATGCAGTGAAATAAATCTAGTGGAACAATGTGCAGTAATATATTTATTACATTTAAAGGGAGTCCAAGAATGAGGACATCAAGTGAAGACAATAAAGCCTGAAACTGTGCAGGTTCAGTTAAAGGATGTACAGAAAAGGGTCAAAAACACAGAGCAGTCCAATTCAGTCCAAAACATTATCCAGCAAACAAGAGAATACATAGGTACAAAAAACTAAGTAAATGACATCAAATCTGTGAACTGAAGCAAAATCCAAGAGACAGTTTGCAAATTCTTTCAAGAAAACATGGAGAAGTTAGGGAACACCAAGAAAAATGGTTTGAATGTGTGATGAGAGCATCAACAACCGGCTAGAAGCGACAAAACTACAAACAGGTAACCAGACAGTTAATGAGGAGGGAAAAGAGGGTGGCAAATTTAAAGAAGGAACCAGATGGAGAGAATAAAGACCAAGAAGTAACAGACTCCACTGTCATGAAACAAAAGCTAGGGTACAAAATGTTCAAACACAGGACAAAAGGGTCCTGTGTAACTCTAAATGGGTGAGAAGAGGGAATAAATCAGTAAAATAGATGATAAGAGAACCAATATGGTAAAACGTAAAGCAACTGAGATGACAGGGAGAAATATTTGCCCTAAATAAAACAGGAAACCGTAATTACACAACCCAGATCGATGACATAAGGCACAATACCCCGTAATTCTATTTAAAGTACTTAAGTAATTACTGAGCACCAACCATATTCTGGGACTGTGAGAAAGTTTTCAAAATTCATTACTGTTGCATTAGTCAGCCAGCAAAAACACCACAATTCAATGATGAGATGAAATTGAAATTTGATTTTATTATCCATCATCATTATGAATATCTTGTTAATGTGAACTAATCAATTCCATGGTTCTAAAGCTGGAAAAATTAAAGATCCAACCCATATTTGGAGGAGATTGGATTTCTCCTCATTACATTTAAATCACAGTTTAGCTGTTGTGACCTGAATCGGCGTTTGAGAAGAAAAGCATGCCTTGTGTAAAAGGGAAATTTGGGAAAAAGTTGTGTCCTTGCAACCACATGTTGGATTTGAACTGAGAAATAACTATCCTCCAAAGGGGAGATTTTTTGAAAATCAATCAAAGCTGAGTCAAATCAGTTACAGCCACAGAGCCCGGCTGAAAACTCTCTTTTAGATAAAAGAGCAATCAGAGGGAACGGCGTCCTCTCTCGGGGCACAGTAGGCGGATTTTCTTTTCCTCTGTATTCTCACACAATAGCAGCCAGTCTGTCCAATGTCCTGTCATTCCTCTCTGGCAGTATTGATTACATCAAGTTCTCCCAAACGGATGAATTAAATAACCTCCTGTGTGTCCATTTCCTTCTCGACTGATGGCAGTAACACTAAGGGTTTTTGGAAAGTCAGCGCCAAAGAAACCATGCAGAAGGATTGGCCTGTGTTGATTCCTGCACGACTGCTCATGTCTGTCAGGCGCACAATCATCCTCCTCCCCGCGCCCATCAAACTTGGTTTAGCTCGGCCGGCTGTACCCGGCACAGAATCAATCAGCATTGAGATATGGGCTGCCGTCACGGCGGTGACCCATTTTGGCATGCAAGACTCTCCTTTAATAGACAAAGAGATGGAGATCAATAGCCAATTTGGCCCTAGAATGTGGCTAGAATGGATCAGGGAAAATTCATTTTGTTCCCCACCCCTCTGCTTGGAGAAGCCTGGAAAAGAATGATGAACATTCGTGACTAGTACAGTAAAGAAGGGAATCTATCATCTGTTTTATTTTTGTCTAAGCCAGGCGGTGCAGAGCCGAACGGCAAATTTCGTACACGCTGAAAAAAAAAAGCCATGCAATTCAGAAGACGTATTACTTCACCTGCAACCAGGACGTAAAGAAATAGGATGCTGTTTTGAACATAAATCAATCCGAATGTGATATTTGTCCGATGTCTAAGTTTAAGCCTCACCGACTTCAACTGTGTTAACTATTTTTGTCATAATATGTTATTTCTTAGTTTGATACTGACAACCCATTTCAAGCAAGTTGGGACAGAAGCAACAAACAGCTGGGACAGTTGTTGAATTCTCCAAAAACATCAGTTTGGAATGTCCCAGAGGCAGACTGTGATGAAATACATTTCTGGGTTTCTGTTTTATTTTGAAAGTGTCAAAATGCAGTTTTCTCTGTAATTCATTTTACGTCTCATTGCCCCTCCACCTGTTGTCTGTATGTGTGTGTGTGGCCGTGGCTTCATACACCTGACTCCTAGTGTGTTTCCTCCATAATTGCTGGATTGCTCTAACAATGTATCTGTCCGTTTCTATTTCCATGGTCCCTTTGCTCCCCAGTTATACCCCCCCCCCCCCAAAAAGCAGTGGATATTATTGAATCGTCATCGCCGACGCTGCATTTGCCAGATGTGTCTCGTCTGCATCCGCATGGATCATTTCCAAACATTGTCCTGATATAAAACTTAGTTCGAGGACGAACCGGATTGATTTTAGGAAAGGCCGGTTGTATATTTCAACGCTGGAGGGCTGGTGGACAATTGGTGGAAATATCCATGCTATCAGGGATCACAGATGTCCCATTTTTTGACATCTGAATGGCATGTTTTTTTTACAACATGTTTTTAGTTTGACGTTGTTTGATTGTTCCAAAGTTTTTTAAACTTTCTTAAATCTTTCCTCTGCCACGTCAGTTGTCAGCATTCTGGGTCTCATTTTTGAACCCACACAACACAAACAGGAGCCGTTTTCACTGCATCGAGGGTGAAAAAAACCTTGAGCTGGAAAGCATGCAGGAACAATATTTAGGCCCTTGAAATGTGCTGTATCTAAATTTAGTTCTCCTTATCGCTTCCGCTCCACTACATCCCAATGAGAAATATTGAACCCTTTTTTATACATTTCTCTCACTGCTATAGAAACTGTTCCCCTGTGTTATGAATAGAAAAAGAGAGGTTGAGAAGTTTGGAGGATGAAATACCTTTTTCATCATCATACGTTTGGCCATCAATGCTGTGGAGTGGGTGTGAATGTCAGATTTTTGGTTTTGGACAGTTACAGAAATAGTCAAAGGGAGCTGCCAAAGTCTTACAAAAGAAGGGAGGTGGTTTTCTTAAGGGCTATGAAACACTCAAGGGATGGATCTCATCAGTCACGGTTAACAGCTGTATTGCCGCCACATAGGAGGGTTTTTGAGCATGAAACTATTTCCAGGTCTTAATAGAGTTCCCAATGGAGTTGAGGTCCAGATTTTGACCCGGCCACTCAACAACTTTCATTTGATTTCTTTTGAGCCGTTGCGTTTACACTTTAATTCTGATTGATGACCTGGAATTCTTCATTCTCATTTTCTAGTAGAGAGCAGAATTAATGTTCCCCTCAATTAGAGCAAGTCACCCTTGCCTTGAAACAGTTGTCCAGCCCCACAACTTGTGGTGCACTGATTGCACCGATTTTTTTAAAGTCTGACTGGCCAACACAGATCCATAATGAGTAGTGTTTAATGAGTGCTCTTATTTTGAAGGATTACAGTATTTTGAAGTGTTCGACTAAGTTTGTTGTGGTCCTTAGTAGTGTTACAAAATGCAAGGTTTGCATTTTATGGTGTTTTCTGGTTTACTTGCGAGATGTTTGGGCCGACATGTTGAGGCTGCCGGGCCGATTGCAAGTCCTTATGATTTTTCAGCTTGAGTTCAGTCAGTGCATGTGAAGTGGGGGAATGGAGTAAAAAATAAGAATAAATCTTGGAAAACCCCATCCTCTACACACTAACACATAATTGTGCATGTCCACTTTCAATCATATTTTACGTTTTACACCGTATTTCGAAAGCTTTGTCTCAATGTGAATGATAATTATGACAGAAGGACTGAAATGAGAATAATTTGGATACACATGAATGGACAGCGGCCTCTTGAGAGCATAAATATAGCTGGAGCAGATCCAGTCATGAAACTTAGAGGCTTTCTTTTCAACCCACTCAGTGTTCATAATTATAATATGATGATTCTCAGTACAATGTTATCAGTTTCTGATTGAGATGCATAATAACTTGTTTTTTTTCCATTAGCAGTCTGTCTCCATGGAGAGTAATCATGTTGGGGCTGTACATTGTTATCAAACACTGGCCTGGTGGCCCTGCAGGTGTTGGTGTCACCTCCTCGGGCTATCGCTGTGGCTTCTCGGCCTCAGAAGCAATTCAATTACTGCGCAAAGCCTTCAGCCGTTTAGCAAAAAAAAAAGAGCTTTCTAAACAGAATATATCCACTACCTTTATCTCCATCTGCCTGCCGGTTCCACGCTCAGAGATGAGGAGTTCCTCTAGAATGCATAAAAGTAGACTGGCTCTCCTAAGGCCATGATGCTCCAAATGGGCGTGAGAATTACTTATTCAGATTTAATTGATTATTAGCAATTAGTGCTGAACTGAGAGGATAACTCAGCCCACAGCGCTGCATAGTTGATGAGGAGCACTCCCTTCTTTTTTCCAGCAGTCCCCCACTAAATGTTGAGATGTGTCTCTACATTTTGTACCAACTTAAAAATAGACATACATATATATATACTGCTATGACTATTCTGTCATTTTCGACAGCAAGGGTTTATTCCCCCATCTGCTGCATTGTTCAAGCAATCCCGCAGCCTCTCCATCCTCATCGTCATCCTCATCTCCCTTTTCAACTCTCCGCGCTTGTCTGGAGGAGATAAAGGTGTGATGAAATACAACTTTCTCCAGTTGAACAGCTCCAAAACCGAAGCAATTATAATTGGCACCCCACATCAGACCCAGTCTTCCTCCATAACCAGTATTACCTTCTCTGGTCACGACATTCCCCTCTCTTCATCAGTCACCAACCTCGGCATAAGATTCAACCCTAAACTCACTTTTGAATCCCACATCAAACACATCTGCAAGATCTCCTTTCATCATCTCAGAAATATTTCCAAACTCCGTTCTTCACTCACCTTGAGTGATGCTGAAAAGCTGGTCCACGCGTTCGTTTCCTCCAGACTGGATTACTGTAACGCACTTCTCACCGGGATCCCTGATAAAAGTCTTCAAAGACTTCAGTATGTTCAAAACAGTGCTGCAAGGATCCTGATGAGAGTTC
>VRLP01002684.1:0-81341 GCA_009660295.1 Lophius piscatorius | reverse complement strand
TAATCTGGCTACAAACGTTGAGCACATCAGAAATCATCTGTCATGGAAGAAACAAACACTTTTGGGGGAAATTTTTGTTGCTTTCTCTCCCAAACTTGTCTGACCCTCTGACAACTCATGCTTCTTCCACCATCGCACTGATGTTTTTTGATCCTGGAAGGTCCCATTCATACATTTACATGAAAAAACAAACTACGTACAGCTCATCATCAATGGCACAAGAAGCAGAAGGGACAGTGGCTTGAGTTAATTGGTGCAGGAAGTAGAAGTGTGGTCATGGCATGCTAATGGAAATGGAATGGAAAGGGAAGGGGTGGAGAGAGCAGCCTCTGGCATCAGCTTCAGAGAAGGTAGGGGTTACTGGTCGTAAGGTCTTATAAAACAGGACACAGAGGCGAAACATCGGCTGTGCCCGAGTTCACCCTGACAGAAGTAATCTAGAGTCTCTGAGCGACACTCGGGCAAATGTTAGCATCATATTGTCAGTGTCCCCTGTTGATACGGATCATGACAGGGCTAACGTGACAACATGGGACAGGAAGGGTGCCCAGAGGAAGGAGATACCAAGGACAGAGTAAGAGATAGGAGTTGAGAAGATGCAGTGACTGACAACAGATCTCGCAGGGTAAATTTATAGTTGTGGCATAGATTCAGTGCGGTTAACGGGATTCATATGAGACTGTGTTGCATTATGTAGTTAGACCAGTTTCCCTTTCAAATAACGCTATGATTTGCTTTTGTAGGCTAGGGCCCTGGAAAGACAGCCAGAGAGAAGAGGCATTGGGGAAAACTGGATGGAGATTGAGCATGGAAGAGCCCCTTTACCTGATGCTGTTGCCAGGGGGCTGTCTGCTGAGGTACGGGAGCTACAGGAGGATGAAGCACTAATGGAAGAGGAGGTGGAGGGGGGGGACATGGAGGAGGGACTACTGACAGTGGTGGCAGTGCTGATGATGGGGGGACACTCTGTACATGCTGCTGCTGGCTGCCGTGGAGAGCCCCGGCCATGCCCCGGGGAGCGAGAGGGGGAGCAGGAACCCACCTGAGAGGCCGTCAGGGCTGGGACCAGGTCCAGGGCAGGTTTTGGAGGGAGCTGGGGTGTGGCCGGTTTTAGTCCAGCCCCAGGGGAGCGGCTGTCTCCCCCCACCTTGATGGGTGGATGAGGAGTAGAGGGGGTCTGGGAAAGCCCTGGCTTTTTGGGAGGGATGGGGGGAGGGTTTCCCCTGTCGATCCTTGCCACAGTGGGTGACTTGAGGCCAATGGGATGACTCAGGCGGCTGGGAAAAGGGCCTCCCTCGGAGGCAGAATGGGGAAGGCCTGGACGTATGGGTCCGGAACCTCCTGCGGGAGGGCTAGTAAAGCGTGAAAGGACCTGTGTTACAGTGTGGCGTGCTTGCTGCTTGGCGGCAAAGTTGTCCCGGTTGGTGGGGGAGAGGTCGCGGGCCGGAGGACTTTGGGATGCCGTTCCATTTTGGTCATGTTCCTGGAACTTGTAACGAGCCGCCTGGACACGAGGGCTGACACCGCTGGGTAATGCATGGGGGGCTTGGCCCTCTGAGCCATTCTCTGTCTGTGCAAGTCCTCCTGAGCTGCTGTGGACAATTCCACGACCAGTTGTCTTCGGAAGACTCAGGCCAACGTAGTTGGCAGGGGTTGGTTTGACAGGTATAGTAAGGGGTGTCTTCTTGGGGCCTTCCACCTCAGTGGGGGGCAGGTCCGTTTGGCATGACGCTGTTCGAGAGCTGATGGGCTCTGTGGCTACAGAAACAGACGTCAGAGCTTTAGGTTTAGGTGGGCTAGTGGTTGAAACTGGTGCTGCTCCAGCAGCAGTAGGCTTGGCAACAGCGGCGCCATCCTTCACATCGCCATGTTCAGTCCGGAGCTGCTCCACCTGCTGACGCAGATTGTGGCTTTCGGCTTCCTCGCGGCCCAGCCTGGCACGCAGCTGTTCCCGCTCCGTGTCAAACTCGGACAGCTGCTTTTCCATCTTGGCTTCCATCTGCTGGCTATGCTGCCGCTCTGTACTCAGCTCCTCCTGCAGCCGGCCAGAGGTGCGACTCTCCTCATCCAGGCGAGCCTGGAGCTCGTCGAAACGCTGTGACTCCTCCACCACCCGCGTAGCTAGCTGCTTGCACTCCCGAACCAACATCATGACGATGTGTTTGTTCTTCTCACGTTCATCTTTCAGCTGCGCGGTCAGCTTTCGGTGTTCCTGTTCCAGACTCTGGAGCTGCATCTTCTCCATCTCCAGCTGCAATTAAAAATAAAAAAAAACCAAGTCAGACCGTAGCAAAGACCTGTAGATATCTTGAGTTGGGCTTGGTTGATCTTCACCTACTTTGCTTTTTAAACTTATTTAACCAGGTGAGTTATTAAGAACAAATTCTTCTCTAGAATCCAACTGCATAGGACTTGAGTAGCTCCATTCAATCTATAACTGTATTTAAATTAGATAACTGCCAGATAGATTTAATTAACTTCTTGTCACTCATGCCTAAGTAAATGATTTGCTATCTGTGAGGCTTCACTTGTTGATAAGTGGATGATGATGATAACTGGAAGGGTTTTCCTTTGGTGTCAGTCAGCAATAAGGTTGTAATACGATGTGTTTGAGTTCATTTGTAATCGACTTAATTGACATTGCAATGTCAATATTAAATGGTAAAAGGACTGTACTTATGTTGCGCTTTTACTGTCTGCTGGATTACTCAAAGTGCTTTACAACACGAGCCAGCATCCACCCATTAACACAAACATTTATACAGGCTGCCATGCAAGGCGCCACCAGCTCATCAGAATCAGTAACGATTCACGCTATCACGCAAACACCAACGGAACAGCCATTGGGAGCAGCTTGAGGTTCAGCACCTTAATCAAGGACACTCTGACATGTAAACCGAAGGGTCCGGGAATCAAACCACCAACCTTGAGATAAGTGGACGACATGAATGTTGTTAAATCAATCATTTATGGAGTGATTTAATGTAGAATGCATCCTTTATTGATCACATACAGTCATACACAGTACTTCGCTTTTCAGGGTTTCACACAAACAAACTGCAGTAACTCAGACCACAACACAGGCATTTCTTACAAATCCTAGAAGCTGTGAACCTTAGATGTTGGGAAAAATCCCAAAACCTCTCAGACATTTCATACTGCTCATACCCAACAAACAAACTACCGTGCCTCATCGGCAAATTCACTTGTGACAGCAAGCCAATCTTTGCTCCCTTTCAAATCATACGCATCAAGACAATGTCATCAATCACCAAATAACACAGGTACATTTGGATACCAACAAAGTTTCAACTGAAACTGTGTTTGTGCATTGGCTAGAAAAGCTTCCTTCATTCTGCAGTTATGTAACCATCCAAATGTGAACATTGAGTCATTTGACACGGAGCTAAAATGAGCCGGAACGGCCAGATTTAATCAAATGAGCCAGGTTAAATCACTAGATTAAATACCTAGGAAAGATAGGTGGATAAATAGATATTTACACAAATAGAGACTTTATTTACCCATGGGGTGGCAGTGGGAAACCGTCTAAAATATCTATCCAGAGACACCGTGTCTCTGCGTACAGTTGAAGTCTGATGACTTGTCAAATCCCAGGCCTCCATATCTGGAGCTCTGATGCTATTGTTAGATCAGAGTTGGCTTCAGAGAGGTTAACGAGGCTTAGCAGGGGCCCTCTACTTTTTGCCAAGACCCATCGCTCTAACAAGCTTCAAACAATGGAGTCGACACGCGTCACCCTTGTCCCAAAGGAGACCCTGTTCTCCCACTCCCCCACTTCCCGTAGTCCAACACCATTAGATAGCAAATCTCACCAGCAGCTAATGTTGAGGAGGAGAGAGGGGTTAATTAGCAATGTGGTGTGCCAAGGGAACACCAGTCCTTACTTAAAGCAAGGATGCTACAACTACTTGCTCATTAGGTGAGAACCATGTCCGGTACAAGTCAGGCTAATGCCTCGGGAGAATACATTTGGTCTTGTTGTAAAAGTGGTCGGAGTGGCAGGATTCAAATTCTTCTAAAATATGTTGAGCAGATGTATTATTCATTCACAATATGACCCAGATGCAACATTAGACCCTTTTGAAATCTTCTACCCTCATTGGCACTTTCACACAAACCTTGTTCGGTCAGGACTTTCAGACTTATCAGTTTCCTCAGTCAGTCATCTCCTCGTTTTTATCTCAACTATGATTTCCCCTACACAACAAATAAGACGATTAAAGAACAGGGTTCAAAAAACAAACACAGTGGGAGGTAGAGGTTTGGATTAGCGATAGTAACACGTCTTTGACACCAAGCTCAGCAGTAACCTAAGAGCTGCCTTGTCAGCGCTTTACAAATCAATCCTCAATTTCATTCCGCTTTACTCATAGCATTACACCCTCTCTCCTCTAATAGATGTCGTTAGACATCATGTCAGCTTGTACTCCGGCTCAACAAATGATGCAATCTCACAGAAAGCATCTCCACCTGCAAATCCAGTCGTGAGAAGCGTTATGCGCTCTAATGGCACCATAATGGCATCCTAACGCTGTTAGCTTACGAGGTGATGAGATGTCTCAGCTGCTCTCTCCTTGAGCTTCATGCAAAAAGTTATTATGGAGGAGCCGCTCAATAAAAAAAAAAAGCTAACACAAACAGCCTGGTCAAATGACCAGCGATGAAAGCTGGGTCATCGAGTGTTTTTCTGGTCTTAAGAGCGGACACACATTCCTAAGTGAGCCAGGGGTGGTCAAACCCTCGTTTTTGACCTCCTCAAACAGAGCCTAATGGCCTCTTCTCCTTTTTATGTCTTAAATCCTCAGGAATCCCAGGAGTCTGCGTGGAGACCGACATGCAAAACTCCTTCAGCAACTTCAACGCATTTCTCCTTAAGACATTTGTCCCCTGTGTTCTGCATCCATTAGCACAATAATGCTTTGGTGCCTTCTCCAAATCCCATTTCCTGAGTCACTCAGCCCAGCGAAACAGATTTACTTTGCCATCAAAATGTCTAAATAAAATGAAATGCAGGAAGACAATCACCAAAGTGTGTAAACTCTTTGCCGGTACCTGTCATGAATATGAATGAACTCGTCTAAGTTTACGTAGCGATGCCTTGCAGACACCTCAGGCGCTTACTGAAAATATCAAAATAGAGCTTACAAGCTAAATCTCTCATTAAAGCGCTATCCTGAGAGGTGAAAAGCTGAGGCATAAGGTATCGGCTAACATTTTCAGCTACTGTGGATAGGTGGGATGAGAGGAGCAGGAAGTGAAGAAAGAGGCCTGAGGACTATTTTAAGATACAGGAGTTTCAGGACTGGCCTCCATGACCTTACCTCCAAATACAGCGTCATAACGCAATAACAACAACAGCATGTTTACCCACAAACCCCAGCATATACAGGGTTTCCTTTGTCACTGTTGTCCGGGGGGGGATGCACCCACTTCTTTACTGATTCATAAAGAAGGAGGAGGTGAGGGAGTAGGAGCGTCTTCATTAAGACCATTCGGAGTGCGTCTCCTATAACTGCCTCCCTGTCTGCCTTCGGCTCACAGGAGACATTATGGATAATTCAACAACATACTCACAGGAGAGTTGCAAGAGTGGAAACCATCGGAGGGGATAAAGATAGCTCGGACAATCTGGGTGAATTTCAATCTACCCAGCAACCAAGAAGATCCCTCTGAGGGCACACAGCCGCTCGTTTAGCGGTGTCGGCTGTCATTGCTGCCGTTGGTCATTAAGGTCGCGACGAAACCAATTATCTCTGCCTGACAGGTCGGTAATCTGTTGCCGACAATTTAGGTACAAGTGCACAATCGGTGGCGGCACGCTGATTCTGTTTAGGGTTCTCAATTTGGGTCTTATTCAACCCACCATGCAAACCCTAAGTAACACTGACAGCGTATATTTGAGTCATTCCAGGTTCTGTCCACAGCGACAAAACTAAAAATAAACCCTGTAGCCTTCAAATCCCCAATATGTCACTGTTGACAATGGTACTTTGTTCATCTTGTCCAAATGGATTACTCATCCTCATTAAAATAACAGCGTTCACTGGACAACACCAACCAGCCACAACATTAAAACCATCTGCCTCACATAGTGTAGGTCCGTTTTTAGCCACCAAAGCAGATCTTTGATCCTTCGTGTGTTCTGACATCAGGAACTTTTTCAGCATTTTGAGCTCCTCAGATGGATTTGCCTTTGCCTTCCACACATATATTTTAGACTTGAGCATCCATGAGCCTGGTGCCAGTTTACCAACTATCCTTCCCTTAGACCACTTTCATATGTAGGTAATCATTGCAGACTCAAAACACCCACCTGTGACTGGTTATAATGTTATGGCTGATTGGGTATATGAAAACAATACGGTATTTAAATTTGGTATCCAACTCATGGAGTGCTTCTACATTTATTAATATGAAGAAGCACCGAGCATTTTTTTCAATTAATAATAATTCCTTAAAAAGTATGAGAAAGCAGCACCAATAAATTACCTTCACCATCACCGCAGAACCCACCGAAACAAAAACTGAGCTATGGTACATTCACATTTGATAGATGAGGCAAACGCTCACTAAACCACAACCCCAAAATCTGAACAAGATTTCCTATGAAAAACAACCACTTCCTACGTCTGACTTCATTCCACCCATCCTCTTTTCCACACCTCCTCCTCCTCCTCCTCCTCGGTGTGAGTGTGTCCCACTAGAGGGCCCATTTGGCTCCAAAACTATAGATTCTCTGTTATTATTACAGAGTTCATGGGCGGGACACACACACACACACTCTCACACATTATTTTCTTTTCTATTACTCACCCACGTCCACTCTGCCAGCCACTCATCTAAACACTTTCACACGTTCATATTCCCACACACAGAGTGGTGGAGAGAAAACCAATGGGCCAGTAACACAGCAGACATCTGGCTGTCCGGTTAAATCATGGCCACATGACCCTAAAGAGATCTGACACAAAACGCATTCTTGTATACTCACAGGCAACCATCAGAAATAGAAATGACACAGCAGAAAACAGGAATAAAGTTCTCGCACATTCCCAGATAGTCTTACAAACTCAAATAATGCCCCTACCTGCACTAAAAAATGATGCACACAGCAGACCTTTCATTTTCTAACGTATATTGTTGAGATGTCTCTGCTCTACTCGTTCATGATCGGCAGTAACAACTCAACATCCAAGATTCTTAAGCGGCGCTGGCTTGACAAGTTTTGGGGAGACCGGTTTACGGTCCTCCATTTCTGAGAGAGTAAGAGTAAAAGGCTTTCTGGTCAAATTCAAACCTGGCGACCAGCGGCTATCACGTTGCCACAGCAACCGGGCGATCCTGGGAATGTAGAGGACGGTGGCTCTGGGTCTGTCGCGGTCATTCTGGCTTTAAACGGCGCAAGAGTAACTGAAACTGCTCTAAAGAGAGTTTTTGACTGTTGATTCAGTGAACTGAGGGTGTTTGAACCTTCACTGCTGCCTTCGACTCTGTGGCTCAAAAGATTCGACTATCATGCCAAGAGGCATATGTAGGTATTGCCCAGAGGTTCCTGTCCTACCAGACTGATGGGAGTTTCTCCATCCACCGAGGTAAAATGTTCTTCCACTGCCAGCCTATCTAACATGTGGGGTTCCTCAGAGCTATATTTTGGGTCCCATGCTATTCTCATTGTACATGTTGACCTTGCGGTCCATTTAAAAGGAACCATAATATTACTCATGCTGAATGAAGTTACTGTGCAACCTATAACTGGAATAAACATCTTAACACTTTGTTTTTAACCTCTGTGTTTAACTGCCCCTAATGACATTATGACTTTTAAATGCACTGTGGATTTTATTGTCATTTTATTGTATTGCACTGTTTATGAATGTTTATGCTGCCCATTTTTTGCTATTACATTCTGCTCTTTAAAAAAAAAAACAGCAAATACTCTATGTAGCCCATGTGGAACTGTTTAGATGATGTAAAATCAAGGATTTTGTGGAAAAACAAAGAACAAAAGTTGTTGTATTTAGAAAAGCTGACTCATTAGACGCTGTCGAAGACTCTCTCGGCGCGTCAGCGGCATACAGTCGACCTTTTATTAAGAAATCTCATCATCGTCTTTGACAGCTCATTCAAATCTGACGAGTAAATGAGCACAGTTGTCAAAGCCGGTTTCTTCCATCTCTCTCCCCAAGGATTTGGAGAGAGTCGTTCATGCCTTCATCACCTCGCGGCTGGATTACTGTAACTCCCCCTGTACGTTGGTGTTGAGAGTTATATCTTCGCCGTCTGCAGTTAGCAAAGAATGCAGCTGCCCGCCGACTAACTGTCAGGAAAAAAGCGGAAACACACAGCACCAGTTCTGCCTTCTGTCCACTGGCCTCTTTTGTAGGATTACATTTTTGATATCCGAGTGTTTTGTATCATAGATTTTTAAGACTTTGATGATTGTTGTGCAAGCAAACCGAGCATTCGCACCACTCTCCGGTTAGAGCATTGCTTTCAACAAACCAGATGCTCCTGGACATTCCTCGGTCCAAATTAAGAACTACAGGTGACCGAACCTCTGGAACGGTCTACGCTGGCAAATCAGAAGAGCATAGAAACTAATGGCAAAGGATTCTGGGTAATCCTCAATGCAACGGAGGATTTGCCTCGTCATTTTAATCATTGCCCTTAATACAGATAGGAAAAAAACCTGCCTGGGCCACAAACCCGACTTCCTTGGAGAGGTTCTTTAGGCAGAAGACATCCCACAGAGGTCAAAGGTGTGCTATTTTTGCGTAACATATTTTTGGGGAAGTAGGATTTTCAATGTAGATCTTACATGTGAACACCTGTTGAGGCTTGGGAAGATAAAATTATTTTTGTCTTCCGTCACAAAACCGATTAAGATACTGACAACGAGATCAATATCATGACTGATGTTTTAGTTAAACTTCAGTTTCAATTGTGAATTATCCTTTTTACACGACTCAATCCAGAAAACCAACACTCCTCCTCCTCCTCCACCTCCTCCTCGTCTTACCCTCTTCTGGCGACTCTCCGCAGCGGCCAGCTGGGCAGACATCCGTTCCTGCATCTTTCTGCAGTGAGCCATGACTGCTTCCAGGACAGAGATGGGGCTGGAACCCAGGGGCCGCCGTTCCTTGTCTCCTCCAGGGACCCCGCACTCAAAGTCCCTCTGTAGTGCCAGGAAGGGGTCGGTCAGGCTGTAGTGGCCGTACCGTTCTTGGAGGAACACTTCCTTCCTCTGGGCCTGAAGAAAGAAGAAGGGAGGAAATATTAGCTTCTTTAAAGTTTACATTAAAGGGATCAGAACTCCATTTGGACCCCATTGAGATCATTAATGGGGTCTTAAATTTTTATCACCAAATTAAAAAGTCTTTACAGAGTCCAGGGCCAATTCTTTCTCATAATCACAATGTTTCAGAAGCTGCTCGTCAATCATGTCATGGTGTCAGGTTTATTAACTGAGACTGAAACTTGAGAGCTGTGAGATGTGTGGTATTTAAATCACATGGAACTGGGAAAAAAAACACACTCAAATGAGACAACAGGTGAAAAAAAACAGTTAGATATACAAGGTAGATCTCTTTATTTAAAGTTAGAATAAACACGCCCTTATTCACTACCTGATGGGTCACACTGATGTTAAAAAGCATCAAAAGAACACAGAAAACTAAAGGTCCTATCAAAAATGAAGTGTCAAGAGGATCAGAAGACAAAGAGCTGGTTGGGAAGTAACTCGGATTTAGGGTAACGGACCAAGAAAAAGTCAAAAGCAAGGAGGGCTTTAGGGTCTGCGCTTCAACACAACTGACTAGTCCAAGCACTTAAACGTACCACAATCTACTGTACAATGAATGCATCGGGGGAAAAGAAACCTGTGGGAATCGTTAATCACAAAATAAATATCAGAAACCCTGTAGAGACGACATCCAGCTCACAAAGACTAACACTAACATCGCCGATACAATCTTCCTCCATTTGCCTCAAGATATGTGTCAGAAACATACAATCGGACTTTCCCAAAAACACCCCAGTCATCCTTCAGCTCTATCTGGGTCTAAAATTTGAAAATGATCCATGACATAGATTTTGGGTTATCGCACTAACACGAAGGATCTGCAGCAGCGGACACGGCAATGATGATTCCATAATATCCCCCACTTTTTGGGGGCTATAAATACTATAATAAGTGTAAACGTGTTGATATAATTGCACATGCTATGGTTTTATATGGTGTGGAAAATTGCACAAGGTGGGCATCTAGAATATCGCACGATGAAAAGAGAGAGAACTAAAAAATGTAGAATGTTGAATATTGGCACAGGTAGGTTTTGTAGTGTGTGGAGGAGTGAGTTCACCACTCTGATGGCAGAGGGGACGACGCTGTTGCAGAACCTGGTTGTTCTGCACCTGATGCCTTAGTACCTTCTGCCAGAGGGTAGGTAGGTAGGTAGGTAGGTAGGCTTTGGTCTGTCCACAGAAGGAAGATTGAAACGCTGGGCAAAGTGTGATCCGCTCACAAATTGTTTTTGTAAAGTGGTGTTACCTGCTCTGTTAGCACAGCATCGAGGGAAATAGCAAAGTACTCCACAGCTGTTACAATCCTCGCTATAGTAAAAGAGAACAATGGAGTCGTCCGTGAGCCTGATAGTTCATTACATCAATCATAATCAGGATAAATCATCATGATCTGGATGCTGATTTTCGAATGGAATGGACACTTTTTTTCATGTCTTAGCGACCTTTTGACCCTTTGACAAAATCCAGTGCCTAAGGTGAATTTATTCAATCGGCGCTGCTGCTACTGTGGCAACACATTGCCTGCAATAGACACGTCTTCTCTGAATCAAAAAAACCTTCCTGCCTCAGAGCGCAAACCTTTTGACAGCAGAAGGTCGTTGTACTCCGCTGGATTCCTCTCGTTCTCACCTGCGTCTCGACTCTTCCTGCTTTCTCCTGGATCAAATCTGTCTTTTTTTATTCATATTATTCCCTCACAAAAACTCTGCAAGGTTATCCTTCTAGAAAAGATCATGCCAGAAACAAAAGAAGCGTGTCTTCTGGCGTCAAAGGATGGATAGCGAGGGCATTTATTTGTGGTTCTAACCTGATGCGGAGCTCCTGCTTCACCCTCATCCCTTAGCTCCCCTCCCTTGCAATTTGTGTTTTAGAGGAAGTTCGGTCAATCAGGCTACACTATGAGCCCAGAAACCCCATTTACCCCTGACCACTGTGGGCCCGTCTGCCAGACTCCACAACCACTCAGCACTGGAACCGGCAGCGATGCTCTCAGGTTACACAGGCGGATGGAGATGGAGTCTTTTGACCTGGTCACGGCTAGAGATAGATCAATGCAATATGTTTGCGTGGGGATCACAACCGGATCAATTATTAGGCTTTCATACCGGGCCTGAACTGAACACCTGCGGAGAGACAAACTAAATGAGCCTCATCCAACTCTAAAACGCCACTACGGCGTCACAGCTGCGGCGTGGAGAGTTCATCTTTCATCTTCTGGCTCCGACTTCCCCCCAAGAATGTAAACAGAACCATACTCAGCAGATGAATCAGAAGCCCAAGATGGCAAACCTTCCAAACCAGTATGTGAACGCAGCATAATGGGCCCACGGGTCAAAAATAGGACAGAATTAGTAAACATATCATGTGACGGAGGGCAGAAAGTGTCATCTAGCGTCCTGATTTCACACATTCACAGGACTGATCCGCGTAAACTACTTAAGTTTAAGGAAGGAAAAAAAAGAAACTCTGAAGGAGGCGGATACGTTTCTCCGAGTCTGTCAAGCAGCAGGATAATATCTCCTGTAAACCTTTTCCTCCTGTTGACCAGAGATTGGATACGGACATTTGGCTGGACATTCCAAAGTGGCGGCAGAGAGCAGGTGTGAACCCAGCGATATAAAACATGACTATGATAGAGGGACGTGAAAGATGAAAACAAGATGTGCCTCATGAGTCCGCCAGCCAATCAAACTTTCGCTGGGAGTCCGACTTCATTCAACCATGCTGGGATAATGGGATAAATCCAGTGTAAAATACCGCGGTTAAAATGCATCAATAAAACACAACAGCTGGTCCAAGCAGTCATCGGCGGGCCCCACTGCAGCTCAAGTATCATTAGCCTCTTCAAACCTGATCTTAATCGTTCTGACCGCAACCAGATGACCACTTGTAGAAATCCAACAGTCAAACCATTCCAGACCAAAACCCACTTGGCTCAGCGCAGAACCCAACTCTCTGCCCAGAAGTGGCTGGGAGTGAGAGAGAAATGGAACATAGCATGTTGGTAAAACATACTCAGTTGATTAAGGTCAATGCACTGTGACACTGACAAATGTGGATCTTTCTTTTTAGATTTAGGTTTGTTTGCAGCTTGATGTGATTGATTTTGTGGTTGTTTGATTGTGTCGTTACTACACTTTAAACGCTCTAATAACAAACTAAGTATCATCTTTTCCTCTGAAGTAAAATATGACATTTAACCGATGATCCTGTTACAGTATAATAAGGCGGTTTGGACTATACTGTCCATACTGACTGCACACATTAGATGTATTTACCAGAATCGTTAACTTTTCCCCCTTTTGTCTCTTAACATTTGACACATCAAAACCTGAAGGATGATCCCCTGATACGGCCGCTTGTAAAGTTTGTCTCCGCTTTTCCTTCACATCACAGGAAGGACTTGAGCCATAAAAAGTCACACCAGGGTCACAGATGTTTTTGGGGGGATTATCTCTATCTCTATCTTTGTCCAGCATCTTGTATTTCAGAATATGAGAGGCTGATAAGGATGATGTCTCTTTCAGAAGTTATAAACCTACATCTAAAATACAGCATTTTTCATAAAAAGAGTTCCCCCTAGTGAATAATAAATGAACTATTAAAGCTGAATATGAGATATACAATATATATCTCCTCGAGTAAATTCATATAAACTAATTTGGACTATATAGAACCAACGGTTTGGAAGTTATGTCTGAAAAACGATGTTTTTGGTAAAAACAGCTCCCTCTAGTGAGTAAAATATGAACTATTACCATCAACGGTTATGAAGATATTTCTAAAAATAGCATAAAATCTGATATAGATATATCTATATATATATATATATATATATATATATATAGATATATATATATAGGCAGCGAAGAAAGCTTCCATTATATCTCCGCCTTTTCGGTGATATAATGACAAACAGAACATGAGAGCGGATTGAAATGGATTTAAGAATCTTTAAATCTCTGAGTTCTCATTAAAGGTTTTTTACACTGCAGGTGTGGATAAAAAATGGATTTGGAAGATTTTATACAGGAGTCACGATTCATACCGAACAGCGGAAGAAGGTTATTCAACAACAGGAGGAAAGATTTTCAAACAATGTGGAGATAAAGATTTTAAAAAAGGGGGAAAAAAGGGGGCGTGTCAGAGTCTGAACGTCAGACCGTAGAGACAACGAGGAACAAAACACAGGAAGGTGCAGCAAGTTGCTTTGCCAAAGAAGGAGAAGTAGTTTGCAGAGTGAATCCACACACACACACACACTCACACACAGCATGAAGATTGATTGCTGGAGACCAAGGCGGCTCTTGAAACTGATACCTGACTCTGAGCTGTCCAACATAAACACACCACAGAGGAAATTTGTGTGTTAGAGAAACAAGTAAGAACCGAAATGATCAGAAGACGTTGAGATGATGAAGAACGAAGGCCAACAAGTCAGATAGAAAGTTAAAGTTTATCTTGAAACACTGGTCTATTTCTATTAAATACAACATATTCATTTGCTGTGTCTGATAACTGTCGTCTATACTTTTATACTATTCTATACTTCAGCCGGTGTTCATTGAGCGCTAATGTCAGCCTTCTAGGCTTCTACCTTTGTCGTTGCTTGGCGACACCATTAGCAGAAATGGGATGTTTCTCTCATGAGCCCCGTGAAGAAAGTAGTGACGATGAACATGCTGTTTATTAACCAGAGGTTTTCTCGTCTTACTTGGAAGAATAAGTGAAATGATTTGCTTATCAGAACCGGTACTCTGCCCTTAACCCAACAGATAGATGCTTTAACTCTGGAGCTGAAGTCAGGAAGGCACCGTCCGAGGGGAATCCTCCGGAAAGTTCCGCTGTAAACAACCAAGAGTGATGTAACACCTCAGATCTCATCCAACCAGCTTCTTGTTCTCACTCCCACATTTGGGATCATCACTTACAGAATTGACATTTTTGTCCCTCTTATAGAAAAATCTCAATATTGACAATTAATACATAAGAATAAATTATCTTAACATTCTGTGATATCAACTATAACGAAACTGTAGTTTTCACTTATTATTCGTTTTCCCTCCCATTATTGCTCATTTTTTTATTTGTGGTAAACAAACTCATACGTAGGAGGAAATTGGCCTCTAGAATCATCAAGAGGCAAATTTTATGGCTCCACTCTCGACACACTCGAAAAAGGAGCGTTCAATGGAGGGTTTTGTTGTTTTGCTGCTACAGAATTTAACCTTTTCATTTCCTGCTCAGCTGCTTGGTTTGTGTTTGGTTGAGCTCATTTTTAGTCTCCATTTCTTACTGAGAAAATGTGTGAGACTTTACTGAACCTGTTTATGGTGTGACGCAGTGACAGCATGTAAATGCTAAAAAGTAAGGGGCCGAGGATGGAGCCCTGGGGGACACCACAGGTCAAAGGGGCCACCGAGGAACAGGCATTATTTGGGCCTATTGTCTGAGTCCTTTAAGATATGTCTGATTTTTCTTTTCATATTAAAGCTATGAGGACTTACTGAAAAAAAATGTTTTAACTTGTTGCAACATCAAAAATGTTACTAATAAAGGTCAAATAGTTTTCTAAAAACATGCTTTGTCAAAAAAAAAAGGTAATTCTTATCTAATGCTTAACCAAATGGTTTGTCATTTTATGTTTATGTTGTCTTCTAGAACAGCAGAAGACTAGAGGTGTGGGTCTGAAAGACCTATTTGTCTTATTGTATTTGTACTATATGATTAGATAAAATTGAATTACAAATGTTAAACTGTAAGGGAGAATGTTTTTTTTATTTGCACATAAACCTTTCCTCTCCTTCAGCTCGACTGGTTTCTCTCCCAGTTCCTGTCCATGGAAGGGGTTCGTCAATAGATCGTTGTGGTGAAGCTCAGGGTCGTAGGTCACCCTATTACCGCACCGGGGTTAGGGCTAAATCCCCTGAGATCCCATCATTGTTCAACCGCTAAGCTCCCCTGAGGCTCTATTGATCCCATAGATCCATGGGTTGTCATTAGATGCAAGCTACAGTACACAATAGAAGTGGGTCAAGAGAGGTTTTGTTGATGTTTCTAGACTGAAGCGGAACCATTTGTGCTTTTATTCTGTAAATGTACATTTTCATCACCTGAAACACTCAAGTTGATCAATTCCATTGGCACAATAGTCTCCGCACAGGACGTTTATTCTACTCAGATTCAGTCAGAAGTATTATAATATGAGGAATACGTGGTTTTGCAAAAATATTCCACATTGTTGATTAAACTTTAACTAACTTTTTACCTTTTTTTTCCCCCCAAAGACTAGAAAACTCATATAAAGGAGGGAAATGTGTTGCTTGAAACATTTCTAGTATTTACCAGAGGAGCAACAATAATACTATAATAATACTATAGAATTTACAAATGAAGTAGTGGTGGCGGTCTCTTAGTCAGACCTTATTATTATTATTAGCATCAACCTTTACGGGCATGCAGCAGTCGTTGGGTGAGAAGGTTCAGGGACACAGCCAGAGAGAGAGAGAGAGAGTTTGTCTTAGCAGAGAGGCAGAGATGGAGGAGAGTGGAAGATAGATGTGAGAGGTGGAGGAATGACAAACACTAAAGAAAGGCCGTAGCAACAAATACAATCAGAGAAATCAAAGACGGAGGGGGCAGTGAAGCGGAACAAAGCTGAGCTACTGGGGCAGAGAAAAGAAGAGCAGCATGTCTCATTCAAGTGTCTCGTTTTTTTTTATGGCGATCCACATCTCCTTCGAAAAACCAGCAGGTCACACAGAAGAGGCATTCGTCTCCAGAGACAGACACGGAAGGAAATTATATCTCATTACAGGAGTCTGCCCGGCGATGCTTGATTTAAGGGTGTAACGCAAGACGGGCTGCTGGGTTCGGCGTCCGAATGCAGTCGGTCGGAGAAAGAGCTGAGACATAAAGAGGAAGAGAAAATAAACAGATAATTCAGAGCAACACAAGTAGTTTTTAAGCAAAACAATCAAACGTGTTTCAGATTCTCAAATAGGAGAACGGTGATGATGTGGCCGTTTTTAATGAAAATTCATAGAGAGGAAATTAATAAAACTACAAGGGGCACTTAGGAGAGCACAAAAAGTCCCTAAAATTCCCTTTTAATCAAATAAGGCCCTCGTTAAAATTCCAACCAGAAATGTCGGTCATTAAAATGGCTGCACACAGTGTTCTCCCAAATCCTTCCTCCTGCAATTATCCAGAAAGTGGCAAAAACTCCTGAATTCCTCCCATAACGTTTAGGATCTACTCCTAAACGTTATGGGTTCTTCTTCTTCTCTGATTGAGTTTATGACGAGTTGAATCCAAATCGTTACGGTGGTTTTCTGCCTAACGGATGGAAATGGTGAAGAGAATAATCCCTTAAAGGAAGTGAAAAGAAATATGGGGATTTGCACCTTTATTCAAATCGACATCAACATTTAATCTAATGGGCTCCTCTCCTTTACTTTAATTATTATATCCTTTCTGTTAACGTGATAACTCAAAACCTGTTTGAGGGACCGACCTCAGATTTTATACCCACGTAGAGTTCAGTGTGAGGAAGAAGTGGACTGATTTTGTAAGAGTTAGGGAGTTAGCTTTATCTCCAAGAGCTTTTGGTCCATGAATGTCCGATTTAGTCCAAATTTAGTGCATATAAATCCACTAATGGAGTCTATCTTGTATATCGTATATATCTCCATCATATTTTATTGTTGTAGTTCATATTTTACTCACAAGGGGGAGATTTCTTTTCACGAAAAACATGTACACATTTCATTTGAGGAGTTCAATCAGGGCAGTTCCTTGTACAAACAGGGGGCCGGGGGCTTTTCTTGCTGTCGGGCACAACAGCATAGACCCAGTTAGAGAAAGATGATCTCTTGTAAATAAGAGCCTCATATGTTGTCTACTACATCAAACATGTTATTTACAATGATGCAACACGTCCTGCAGACTGAATATGATGCAGCTGTTTTCAAAGTGGAGTCCAGGGACCTCAAAGAGTCCTTAAGGTGTTTCAGTGGATTAATTAATGTTCACTCTAATTCAATCTGTAAGTAACAGAATTAGAGAATGTAGAACCGCTCTGGTTCTATATTTCTGAATAAAATTTTTTAAAGCAAAATCCTTATTGGGCTTTCGTGTAACTTTGTCAATTTTGAGACGATAATATGAAAACATTTGGGAACTGTATATAAAAAGCAAAGAACAACAGCACCAGTCACTGCCATTAAAACTAAAGTATTTATTATACGCGCTGCCGGTTTCCATCCGCCGGCCTTTTAATCAACACTTCCTGTCAGTTGCTGTGCTGCTGGTAGCTTCTCCTCCACAGCTTACCAAAGGATGGTCCCGCCAACACACCGACCTTTTCCTCTCCGGGTTCTTGTTTCAGCGAGACGGGGTCAGCCCACTGTGATGGAGTTGTGGAGCGTTCAGCTCTCGCATCTGCCTTTCTGTGTCATGTGTTGTGAGTGGTGAAGTGAGACAGCTTGGCTCGACACCTCGCTCAAGGATATTTGGCATTTGAGGTGTCGCCAAAGTGATACACAGTTTAGTCTGCACAATTTGCCTTGTAAGAGTTTTTTACTGACTTCCATGAAGGAACTCTTGTTGCAAGTTAGTACCAAGAGTACAAATGAACTTCATCTGAATATATTAAGAGGACAGATTTTTACGTGAATCAAGTAAGATTTCACAAAAATGTAAATTATCTGCTTAAAGCCTGACGTAGGACTTTGCGCTGAGTTTGTGTTTAAGTCTGTATATTTTGCGTTTGCATAAAATTCAAGATACGCTTAATTAAGAATCTGTTAATGTGGTAGATTTGTGGGAATAAGAATGAAGATAAAGGAGTGGAATGTTGGGGGCATTAGCATTGTTTGAATATCCCGTCCTCTTAAGGGTAGGTATCTCTTCCGGCATAAAACCTATGCCGAATCAATATGCGGAACCCAAACTGATTACCAAACTGGATCTGTGGACGCCCGCGTTTACAAATACCGTCACTAGTAAAGTCAGCCTGCAGGGTACCAGCGGTAACTATGGATGGAAACCAATGATCCGCTGTGGCGACCCAGAAAAGGAACAGCCGAAAGATGAAGAAGAAGAGGACACTTTTTTCATTGAGTTAGCTGCTAAATGCTAATAGCTGTCTTCCAGTTGGCGGATGCATTTATAATACAGAGTCAAAATGTCCATCCTGTGCTTCCACCATTTACTCAGATGGCCAGCATTACCACAGAGGCAGAACAACAAGGACATCCCATAATACCTTCATTGCATTTATGCAATGCCGACTAAAGACGCAAAATCAACAGATGGGGCCTCAAAACTTAAAAACAAGAAACTCAAAAAAAAGCAGTGAAGAATATTGGCCAGTGCATTTTCAAGAGTTTAGTCTTGTCTGTGGAAAAGGGACTCACCCACAGCTGAAACACCCACAAAAAACAAAAAACTGGAAATTCCTGTTTTAATATAAGGGTTGGGGGTTTTCGGAGAACTTTTTGCACCTGGGAATCCCTGCGCTAATTATCAGCAATGTCCAAGATATATACTGGAGTCCGCATACCCTCAAATTTTGTGAGTTCAACTTAGCTTTCAGACTCCTTTCTCTTACTTTTTAGCACATTTCTACGTCATCAAAACAACAAGAAATGTGTCCAGGTTTGGCAAATCACAAATCACAAGATCTACAACTCTGCAGCTTCTCTACTTGATCAACAACCTGAGTTCTCTCTTCAGTGACTCTAAATATGATTTGGTTTTCTAGGTCAGAGCCACAACTAGCTGACAAGCAGCACTGAGCTGAGAAGAGGTTGGCTGAAGATGTGGGGGGGGGGATGGTGACCTTTTTGATCAGATTCTGGTCCCTGGAGATGGAGTGCATGTGTGAAGGTAGAAACTCTGCTTGTCTATTATGTTTGTCAGCAGTGGGTGGATAACCCCTCAGGATGGACTGACCCTGGGGATGTTAGCAACAATCCTGAGACCCAGCTGTTATTCAAAAACATGCCAATTAACACCAATTCTCCCAAATTATCAGTCAGTGACCTGTGATTTGGCCGTGACATTTAAAACCTGGGCTTGACCAGCGGTCACTTAGAGCATGTATGCTAAACTGAAGCTGATCATCAGCTATCAGGAGTCTCCTGAACAAAATCCTGAAAGTTATTCATCTAAATTATACCTCTAATATATATATATATAAAAGTATAGCTTTGTGATCATTTCACCAAGTGGTAGCATGCATACAGAAAAGAGGCCTAAGACGGAGCCTTGTGGGATCCCCTTAAATTCTGATGAAAAATCACCCAAAGAAACAGATTTCCAGTCAGTTGGAATGGATATTAACCACTTGCACTTGAACTGTGCCTTCGAGACAAATCCGGTGTTCAAGCCTGTGTAGAAAGAATTAATCATCTGTACCATCGGTTACAATTACTTCTAAAAGAACTACAGCCACTCGTAAACTCCTCTTTCAGTAATTGCTAAATGGTAAATTGACTCTGATAATGGAGCAATAGCCATTCATGCCAGCAACCTAGGGTTCCGTATCTTGCTCAAGGACGGAAGGAGTCGTATTTGCCCCAAAGTTTGCCAGCAGGTTATTCTGGAGATTTTTACACTATATCATAACAGGTCAAACCAGCTTCAGTAACAGTCGAAATACTCTTGTAACATCCAGACATCTAGAGTAACATCCAGTATGGTAGCAGAAGGTAAAATGTGCAGAGCAGCATTTGTATTACAAAAATTGAGGTTGTCTCTCAGATGCATCACTTTAATCTAAATCTGTATACGAACAAATGACGGCTGTGGTTCCTGTAAAACTAAATCAAATATATAAATCACTGCAGTAAGTGAAAGAGAGTATATGACACTCCCTGACCTGCCATCATGAGGGATTTCGCTATGGTGGAGCGATCGATACTAGAAAAATGATATGGATGGTTTGAACAAAGAGAAAGAAATAACAGCCGGGATGAAGACGGCGAGGGTGGAGGAAGAGCACAAATTAGGCTGGGACAAAAAGGGAAGAGAGAGGTTCTGAGAAAAAGAGGGGAAAGGAGAAAAAATCCTGGTATAAACTGGCAGAGAGGAGATGAAAAATAGCCCAACAGAAGGTCAATATCTCCTCTTCCAGCGTCAGCGTTCGCTCACAGATAAGAATCACGAGTTATGTAACATGTAAACGATTCAAAGGGTCAGCCAGCCTGAATGGCATCATCTCTTTGTCGCCCAAAACTCAGACAGAGGCAGACATCGTGTCTCATCTCACTTTTCTTTCATGTAAAGATTATTACAAGGTTTTTCACTGAGAAATGTTAGGAATGTGCAACGTACGCATTAGTATGTTTCGTAAGACAAATACATGCAAACAAATACATAAATGCAGTTTCTAGGATGTGACAAGGAGAAAGTGTTGTAATTTTGCTTCAGGAATTATAAGAACAACTTGTTAATATAAGTATTACATCGACGAAAAGATGGCCTTCAGGCTGTTTATGTTGCAGGAAAGAGGGTATTACTTTTGAAATTGCTTTCAAAGGATAGGGCCGGGCAAATAACGGGAGACAAACACTTAGCGCCTCTAACTGACTAACTAAAGTTTTCGGAGAGCAGAGGTTTAGTTGATAGCTTAAATAATCATCCAGAAGACTTACTGATATTTACTGGTACACTGGTTTTACCGCAAACTGAAGTAACAAATGATCTTGTATTACAGCTAAACCACTCAGAGAGGAAGATAAAGAGGGGCAATTCTCTTGATCTGCCTGACTTATGAAAGTAACTTCCATTTCAATCAGCCTCTCTCCGCCTCTGGTGGGTGGAGGCAGTGGGGTTGGTGGTGGATTCCTCCAGGGGCATGGATGCTGTCAGTGTCAGATGTACAGAACGCTAATATCAGTGAGGAACAGGACATTGTTATATAACCGACACAACACCATGACAGGAGGGGTTAGCTCCTGTTGGATCCAGCTGTAAATCAGCCCACACAGAACCGAGGGGAAGTGTTTTCACAGTGACTCTTTCACAGATCCAAAGACAGAGCCCCAGCAGCAAATGTGTCTTTTCTTCTTTTCTCTGCTATTGGACTGCCAAGAGTTACCAGACACAGAATAAAAGATGGCAACGACTGATAATTCCAGAGGGAGAGTCGTCATCATCATCATCATCATCATCAGAGGCCTGCTGAACTCTTGCTTCCCCCTTTGGTATTCACTGGTCGTTTTTTTATAATACAGATATTACAGAAAAAGCTTTTTCTTAAGGGACTCAATGAATCAAAGGCATAAAAAGTTGGTGGTAATGTTTTTGATGAGGTACTGAGCAGAATGGTTGGACATATGACAAGAAAGAACCCGTTAAATTATGGAATAAATTTGGGTATTGGGTGTTGGGAATTTGGTTTAACATTCTTTAACATTTTAATATGGGACTTTTTCCACATTTTGGCTGTGGCCCACTTTCTGAACTTCCTTAGTAGTATAGGATATTTAGATAAAATTAAAAATAAAAGCTTAACATAGCATATTTCTGTGTGGCGTTCATGGTCTCCCTGGGTCTGTGTGGGTTGTCTCCAGGTACCCCGACTTCCTCCCACTGTCAAAAACATGCAGTGTAGGTGAATTGGTGACTTTCAATTGCCAGCAGGAGGGTATTTGAGCATGAATGGTTGTCTGTCTCCTTGTGTCGGACCTGTGATAAACTGGCAGCTTGTCCTGCCTCTCACCCACAGACAGCTGGGACAGGCTCCAGCCGCCTCCGCGACCCTGAACAGGACATGCCGTTACTGATAATGAATGAATGGATATTCTTCTTCTTCTTTTGGCTGCTCCCGATTCGGGGTCAAATCAGCACTTCTTCATTCCCCATTTGTCCTCTGCCTCACACTCCATCACACACACCACCTTTATATCCTCTAGCACCACATCTGCGTACCTTCTCTTTGGCATTCCTCATTTTCTCCTGCCTGGCAGTTCCATTCGAATGAATGCCCCCCCCAACATCACTCCTCTGGTCATTTCCTTACCACCTCAACCTGGCTTCATTTATCGACCTGTCCGACATGCCCCTTCTCTTTTTAATGTGCCCACTCCTGATCCTGTCCACATGATGATCCATGACCATTTTGTAATGATCCATCAGCAGGTCAGTGAAATATGATTCCATTTCCCATGATTCCTTGCCTTGAAAGATTTCCATTGCATTAGAACATTTTCTAAAACCAGAGGTAAACAAAAACAAATAACCTCTACTGTGTGTTACTATGCAGACTAGAGGCTGAAGGGGGGCCAAGGGTTGTATTACTTTTTACCCAGAATCCCATGCAGTGGCTGCTTTCTCCTCTCATGTTTAATGAGCTCAGCTTGACAGCCTCAATGAAAGTTTGATGGCGCCCCAGATCCTGTATGCCCACAAACAACACCGTGCAAAGACACCGAGGACAGAAAACACACCCACCCGTTTTCTCACAGCTCCTGGCTGTGAGTTATCTGCCGTGAAAGAGTAGCTAACGACCGACTGATAAGCAATCCTCATATGAATGAGCACAGAAGACCCACTTTATGTAGTCATGTGACATGTCATCACCTCAAACTAAGTCACTCGGTCTCTCTCTCTCTCCTGCACACACTGACAGATGGAAATCTCAATTCGACATTCCCAGGACTTCCTCACCCTCCCATCCTAAATCTGTTGCTCACAAACAATACGGCAACCGCAATAAACAGGAATGGATCTTGGCTCCTGTGAGAGACTGGATCTCAGCCAATCATCTCCTGACAATAGGAGGTTCCTCCTTCACCGCAGCATAAGGAGAGTTCAAACCCTTATCTTTGATTGTCAGGGTCTTAAATTTGTCCTTTTTCCGAGAGAGCTTAAATGTCCCGAGACGGATGGAAGAATGGAGCTTTTCCAGACTTTGTAGTAGCGCAGATGAATTATCTGCTAGCAGGAGAGTTAGACATTGGTTTCAGAATTAGAATGGAGTTCCAGATTCATTTGGGAATGAAGAATATAAATAATAAGAATAAGATTTGAAGATTAATAACAACGCTGTCCTTGAATGTCGAGCTGAAGCCTTTGAGCTCAGCTTAACGTAACAGCAAAAGAAACTCTGAACAAAAGAACCCAACAGTTGGTTTACTGAGATTAAACAATGTTAAAAGTTGACGTATGCTTGAACTTTGGACAGAGCTGTTAGCAAATTAACCCAGCCGTCACGCTTTACGCATGAATAGGCTAAACGTGTCCCGACTCCACCTTGAAACCTTACAGGTATGAGACTCATGTTAACCTTTTCATCTCGGTCTCAGAGCTGGATTACTCGGAATATCAGGAATAATGTGATAAATCTTGTATATGTATTTTTATCGGATCCACTTATGAAGGAAAACGTTACAAGTAGATATGATTGAAGAGTATAATTCAAACTAAATCACTAGAAATGGGAAAATACTGGAAAAATATGAGTTGTAAGGCAAACTATCCATCTCCCACCGTCACCTATAGTCATGAACTTTGGGTAGTGACCAAAAGAATGAGGTCAAGGACACAAGCAGCTGAAATGAACCTCCTTTATAGGTTGGCTGGGCTCAATGAGCTGCTGCTCATTAGCATAAAAAAAAGCCAGGTGAGGTGGTTCGTACATATGATTAGGGTGCCTCCAGAACGCCTCCCTCTGGAGGTTTTTCAGGTACATCCAACTGGAAGTAGAGCCTGTGGCAGACCTAGAACTTGGCTGGAGGGACTATATATCTCATCTGTCCTGGGAACACCACAGGATCCCCCATGTATGAGCTGGAGAGTTTTGCTGGGGAGAGGGACGCCTGGAAATACCCTTCTCAGCCTGCTGCCACCATGAACTGATCCCAGATAAGTGGAAGAAAATGGAATGGACAAATAAAGTCATACAAATATGAATCATCAGGATCCCCAGATTTTGGTCCATTTAATTAAAGAGAGACCATTAGAGTGAAAATGCCAAAGACGTCTCTGTTAATTTAAATTAGTTTTTCTTTGTATCTGAGGAAAAAAATCCCAAAATGCCAAAATGCCAAAAGACACCGAGTGTCAGATTAATGGGAAATTTGTATAAAAATCGAAATAGAGAAAGAGTTTTGATCTCTAACCATGGAAACAAAATAAATCAAATCAAAAGTTCCTAAATGGTAAATTGGATGATTACAGTGCTTGGTTTTTTGTTTTTTAAATTATGAATCTCCATAAACGGCATGCGGCCGATGGAAATAACACATTTCTATATTCCCCTCTTCACTTTGTTCACGGCGAGGGATAATGAAACCAATAAATATGTTAATGCATAACAAGATGTGTTCTGTTCAGGCTTTAGAACAAACCACCCACACATAAAGAATATCACAAAAACATCCAACCGCCTGGATACAAACGCATTCTATCCCTCAGCTGTATGCAAACAATGTTTGTAAAAATAGAAAAAGTGGGAAAATAAACTATACTGGAGGCAAACCCTTCATAACAGGAACAAACACACACACACACACGCACACACACACACATACGGAGCTTGACTTGCAGTGGTGTAAAGTCAGATCCTTGTTGCCTATTTTTATCCTTAATGCCACAGTAAACCAACACAGGCTTACTGCTTGATTAAACCTCATAGTCCCTGTGGGCAGAAGCATAAAAAGCCCCCCAACATCTGATAGGGCAGCAAGTGCATGTGTGTGTGTGTGTGTGTGTCAGAGTTTGTTATGCAGGCATGTGAATGCATATCTATTTCTCTGATTTAATTTGTGTCAGCATATTATATCTGACTCATTTAATGCCACATGGGGGAAAAAATCCTTCAAACAGAAAAACAGATACACACATCATACATAGAATTCTGAATTGGCCCCTACAATGATGGACACACACACACACACACACACACACACACGCACACAATCATGCAGAAACATACAGATACAAGGAGTAATTAAGCATCGGGAGAAAAAATAATACCTTGAGCAAATGTTTAATAGGCTGGTTCATGGATGAAAACAATATTTAATGTAATAGTCAGCAGCAAAGATGAGTGCACACACGCACACACGCACGCACCTCAGCATCTCCCGCTGAACACTAGATGTGTGTTTTACCCTGGCAGAGGAGGGGAAATGAAAGAAGCCCAGATAACAGCCAGAGAGTTTGTATCCAACAGCTCCTCTGATATCACATCAGTTAGAAATCACAGAGCTCAGCAAGGCTGGACACCCGACCGCATGATACAGCGAGAGAGAGAGAGAGAGAGACAGACGGAGAGAGAGAGGCAAAAAGACGGAGAGACAGACATACAGACAGAGAGAGAGCAAGAGCGAGAGAGAGTGCGAGCGAGAGAGAGAGAGAGAAAAATAGTTAGGAAGTCATCAATGTGATGCTGGAGGCAGGAAGATGTCAATAACTGTTCATTTCAATAGAATGTTTATTTCTTAGAGGGGCAGTAAGAACATTTTTAATGAATCACTTATTCACAAGTGTGTGTGGCAGCGTTGTGTATTGAAGGCGCATGAACAGTAATAAAAAATAATAACGTTTAGTTTATTGAACTTAATAGAAAAGCAGAAGCCAATATCTAAATAGTCACTGTCTCAGCTAACCAACCAGTTTTTGGGATCCATGATTTTGTCAAAAAAAACGTAAAAAATATCTGCACAGTTTAGCATTTTGTCTAATCACCAGCCCAAAACTAAAATAGAAAACTTGTTTCAAACATTAGACTTTATGTCTGGGATGACACGTATGTGGTGTCATACAATCACAAAACTTCATTCTGTTTCTAAAAAAAAACACATTTTTATGAAAATGTTCTCATGCAGGGAAATCCGGGCTTCCTCATTTCGATCCAGAATCTACTGGATCTTATTTTCAGTCTTTTGCAGCTGCATTCATTTTTATTATCATTCTATTAATATGTTATTAACAGATGGACCGCTTAAATAAATGATTCGGAAAGCATATTCAACATTCTGCTGGTGGGCCTGAGAAAAATGCATTATTAGTGTGAAAGGAAGAGGCGCCATTTATTATCTTAATTTAAGTCATTACTTAAGTCTTACAGTTTTTCACTCACTACTTAATAGTATATTTCAACAAAGCGTTTGAGGCTCCATAGATCAGAAGTCATAGTGCTCGTCATATAAACCAAGGATCTCACGCCGGAGCCTCCAAACCCAGCCAGCAGTTTACTTCCGGTTCCTCTGCTGGAGCAGTTTCTAACCGGGATTAGCCGAAAGAAGAAGAAGAAGATATTTCAAAGAAACATTCTCTTGACAAAACCCAACATATTAAATATGATGTAAAGGCAGAATGGTCGGATAGAAGAGAGAAAAGATGCTGGAAGAAGGCAAAAGTGAAGCTGCAGTAGGTGAGTGAGGGGAATCAGGGGAAGTGGGAACCATCAGCTATGACGTGTCACGGGCGAAGCTGTGGGCTGCAGCCGCTGCTGAAGTTCCTCAAAGACAAACAGACTCTGCGAGTTCTCTCCCGCAGCCAGACAGGATCGTCCACCAAGTTTCACAGACAGAGTTTCTCCCGCAGAAGAGGAAATGTTTTTGTCGGTGGGGGTTTCTGAGCTGGATATGAAATTAAGTCTGTGTCACGGACGAATCATGGCGCCGTCTGTTAAATAAAGGCAATGAGTTAAAGGCTGGAGGAAAGAGCAGCAGCGTGTTGTAGATTGAAATCATGATGTTTTCAACCTAACGCAATCGTTTCTCCACTCACACTGTAAAAAATAAAAATAAAAAAAATAATCATTTCAACTGGTAACGCTCATTTCTATTAACTTTGAGTTAATGACTTGGATTGAAGGATGTTTTTATTTAATAAATCTTTAAGTTCATGTTCAATTTTCTTTTTTACAGTGCATGATAAGAACCCAAAAAATATAAAGAAAGTACTCAATAACTGTTGTTCACATATAACAAAGCACCAAATAAATTGTTTCTTATTGATGCACAAGTCTGACTTTATTTAACATTAAAGGATATATATTGCACACTTTAAAAAAAATTATTGTTGGTGATTAGGTTACTATGTTAAGGATTTTGTTTTCTTAAATTCATCAACAATTCTCCTTTTACAGTGTGTCATAAGCATGAAAAATGCATTTTTTACAGCGCAGATAAAGCAGATTTCAGTCATGTGATGCCACTTTGGTAGAACGCACACGCACACACACGCACACGCACACACACTAGCTGTGCTTTTTCATAGACTTGGTGTCACTGCTACGGATCACTGCATCTTCACTGGGTGACAGTTTCCCTCCCAGCTGCTGAGATAAAGTCACACACAGCAGGAATATTCCACCTGTACGATCGATTGCTGCAGACGTCTGTAAAGGGCAGCGAACGTGGAAGTAGGAGAAGACACACAATCGATGAGGAAAGAGAATTAGCCCCTCATGGTTGGTATTAGCTGGCAGTTTCCAAGCATGTCTGTCCCTACTAATAATGTATTAAGACTCTAAACAAATTCAATAAGAGATAATGACATGCGTGGAGACCGAGTCCTCAAGCGGGTTTTATCCCACCGGTGGCCATTAGGCAATCCACCGCTCAGTCACAATGACAGAAGAAGTCAGAATTAAGACTTATTGTCTCGTTACAAAGGCATCCGAGGAATTTCATGGGTAGTGGACGTTTTGTCCTCAAAGCTGACGTGTTGGAAGGATAAAAATGGGCGAGCGTAAGGATCCGGGCAACTTTGACGGCGTCCGACCTGTAACAGCTAGAGTGGTCTAACCAGGGAATATTCAAGGACGTCCAAGACTCATTTGACCCACTGATGCATCAATCATGAATGAGTGAATAATGTCCATTCCCACAGGAGAACAATTGTTGTATTTTCTTTTTCTTTTCTGTCTTTTTGAAAAAAACAAACCCATGTCCTGAAAACAGCCTATCCTGTCCGGTCCAACCGGTCCCGCTGCTTTGCTCCTTTTCTAAAAGACACCCATGCATCTTATGAAGCATGTAAGATAAAGAGTTACATGGACAAGTGCGGGTCCAGAGGAGGAGGCAGGAGATGCTTCATTCTGAGGATGAGGCGTTACAGTCAGGAGGGAGGAGGAATAAATCATGTGGACAGATTTCCTGCTTAAGGGAAGATAACCGGTAGATTTTCCTGTTCTGTAAAAATGGCCCAGAACTGGTGGAAGTTTTTCAAAAACAAAGGAGCCGGAACCAAGATGCCCCCGTTGCTGGAAGAACCTGAACTTGTGTGGATGTGGACTGACGGTAACATCACGTAGGTTCAAATGTGACTGAAATATGTTTCCCTGATAGAAACAGCCAGAAATGACAAACGGACACGGGTCGTCTGTGTTTTAGGATTCCCTCCTCTCAGTTAGATTTGCCTATTTCTCACAGATCCATCAGCTTCATCATTTATCAGCCTAAATTGAGTCATCAGCCACCACCACCAGTCTCCAAAGGGGGGGGGGGGATAATCCACGCTGCTGCTCAGGTAAGAGACCCTTCAGTCACAATCCCCCCGCAGAGTCTGAGCGCCAAAGACTTGCTGACAGATTAATTATCACACGTCATCTGTTGTAAGAAATCATCTTTTCTTCATTCTTGTCCGATTAAATGAAGTCACGAGAGATTATCGTCATTTGTCAGAAATAAGTTTCCCTGTACAACGAAATCCTTCTTTTGTCTTCTACTCTGAATTCCGTGCAGCAATAAACACAAATGCGAAGCTGAATAAAAGAAAAATATAATAATAAAAAAAACAAGGGACATAATGAATATGTCACGAGAAATAAAGAGATAAAAAATATACAGCCTTTATTTTATTTTACCAGGTAAAGTCCTGATTGAGATTAAAATGATACTTAGTCTCCTTAAACGCACAATGGCGATTGCATTGGCGTGTGATTGCTTATCAAACACTCACTATGAGCCTTCTGTTATATAGGCTCCATATAAGGTCAATATATTCACCCGTCCATTCAGCGAGATGACGGCGAGACTATGGCGCTCCAGCTGTAAGATAAATGGTGTTTTCTTTTGATAGATTTATATTAAAAGTAAGGAAAAACTTCAGTTTTTGACTGCTGATTGGACATAAAAAGAAATTCACAGTCGCCACGTCAGGTTCTCCAGCCCTCCCCCATCCAATCACGAAGCCTCTCTCCTTTCAGAACCCTCTAATGTATATACCAGGACTACCCATAAAGGGCCGGTGCTGTAATGACGCACCGTTGGCGCCATTAAAAACAAAACGCACAGGGCTCTCACTGAGCCGAATTAAAACAACCTGGGAGCAGCAGAGTAAAACCCAAGACTAACGATTAAAGCTTGTGGTCTACAAGGAGCAGCAGAAGGCGTTGGTCTGACCGTAAACTGGTTTCATCATCGGCTCTGGTGTTTGGCTTTGGCTTCGTGGAAAGACAGTTTATAGAATATGGGTTTGTGGAGTCATGGGTCAAAAAAAAGAAAAACTATAAAACTATAAAAACTAATATCTTTTAATAAAAAAAAATGTCTTTGTGTGTGTGTGTGTGTGTATATATATATATCTACATATATATATATATCTACATATATATATATAGATCTATCTATCTATTTATCTACATATAGATAGATCTATCTATCTATATGTATATATGTGTACACATATCTATATATGTGTATGTATATCTATGTGTATATATCTATATATGTGTATGTATATCTATGTGTATATATCTATATATGTGTATGTATATCTATGTGTATATATATCAATATATCTATATCTATATAGATATATAAATATGTGTATGCATATCTATATATGTGTATATCTATATATGTGTATGTATATCTATATACGTGTATGTATATCTATATATGTGTATGTATATTTATATATGTGTATGTATATTTATATATGTATATGTATAACTATATATGTGTATATCTATATATGTGTATGTAGATTTATATATGTCTATGTATATCTATATATGTGTATGTATATTTATATATGTGTATGTATATCTATATATGTGTATGTATATCTATATATGTGTATGTATATATGTGTATGTATATCTATATATGTGTATGTATATATGTGTATGTATATTTATATATGTATATCTATATATGTGTATGTATATCTATATATGTGTATGTATATTTATATATGTGTATGTATATTTATATATGTATATTTATATATGTGTATTTATATATGTATATTTATATATGTGTATTTATATATGTATATTTATATATGTATATGTATAACTATATATGTGTATATCTATATATGTGTATGTATATTTATATATGTGTATGTATATTTATATATGTGTATGTATATCTATATATGTGTATGTATATCTATATATGTGTATGTATATCTATATATGTGTATATCTATATATGTGTATGTATATTTATTTATGTATATTTATATATGTATATTTATATATGTATATGTATATATGTGTATGTATATTTATATATGTGTATGTATATTTATATATGTATATGTATATATGTGTATGTATATCTATATATGTGTATGTATATTTATTTATGTATATTTATATATGTATATTTATATATGTATATGTATATATGTGTATGTATATATGTGTATGTATATTTATATATGTGTATGTATATCTATATATGTGTATGTATATTTATATATGTGTATGTATATTTATATATGTGTATGTATATTTATATATGTGTATGTATATCTATATATGTATATGTATATTTATATATGTGTATGTATATCTATATATGTGTATGTATATTTATATATGTGTATGTATATCTATATATGGAAATCACTAGCGGGTTGATCAGCTGACTCTTCCTCAATTTAGCTATTTTAGCCACTAAAATGTAAATAAATAAACTTAAGATGTGGACATATAAAATTTTCCGAAGCTCAAAGAGACGTACATAAATCTCAAGTTCTTTCCAACTTCAAATCCAAATCCCTCGGTTAACCGTAATATGAAGTAATAGAAGTCCTGACGCCTTAAAAAGTCCTGAGGTGACTCAGATTCACTTTAGTTTCTGGCTCTTAACATAAAAACTTTCACTTATGCCAAGAAGCTAAGAATCACACAGTGTGTAGGATGGAGCTGATTTCTAACACCACTGCCAGACTTAGATGTCTAACCCCGGCCCACTCCCAGCCCACCACACGGCCGGTTGGCGAGGAGAGAGTGAGCGTAGAGCAGAGGAAACATCAGGTACGACCTCGACTCTGTGTTTGTCGTACAGAGGAGGAGCTGGCATTCTTCAAAAAGGATCAGTCTGTGCAGTAAGGCCTTGGAATCTGCAGGATTGTCTTGCAGCAGGCCGCCGGTGTGGCCGATTCCGCTGATTAGCAAAGTCTTCATCCAGGGGGGGAAGAAGTAATTAGTGAAAAGAGCTGGATGGAACAGAATCCTGCTCCCCATCAGTCCTTAATGACACCAGGAACTCTGCCTTAAAGGGCTCAAGAGCTGAGATGGGATGACTTTGTACGAATATATCATATATAACCTAAAAAGAAAATCAGGAGAGTTTTATTACCGGCTATTTATTTTGATTTATCAGTCTTTTTTGTCCATGTAGCCTCAATTCCGCTGATCTACGCCAGTGTGGCTACATTAAACTGATCACTATATGATTAATCAACTTAAGAATATCAGCCACTCTGAGCATGGAGGAAAAAGAATCCATTATTGGACCATTGCAGCTTGCAAGCGTCGCAAACTGCCGATCCTTTGAGGCCTAATGGAAAAAATAATTAGCTGAATCCATTGTTAACATATTCCTCAGAGCACCAATGACTGGTACCGCCGGTTCATGATTGCATCTATTGTGCTCCTCTCTGATTCCATTTGTTTGTTGTGCGAGTCTGCGATTAGCTAGTAAGCTTGAAGGCAGCCTGTGTTCATCATAACTCTTCGTCCCTGTGTTTAATGATTTAACTCCATGATCAGATTTTGCAGGAAAGGCCGTGTTTGTGGGTCGATGAGAAGATGAATGGAGGCAGGGATTCTCTAGAAAGAACTGAGCGTGAAGGCGCAGCAGGAAGTTCGCGGTGTATTCCTGATCTGGATCAGCCTCGTGACCGGAGAAGACAGGCGCTGGCGGTCTCTGCCATGGGTCACGAGAATGCAAGAATTCTCATTCCAAGCGGGCTGATGCTGCATGTAAGCTTTAAGAAACCTCATGAGAACATGTGTCAGGAGATCGAGATGGTGCAGATAATCAACGAGAGGATCTACCTGAAACAGGAGACGTTTATACTCCTATAAGGACTGAAAGACTAACGGTTGTGTAATAGTTTATTGTGTAGCTCGGTAACATTTAGGTGAGATCAGGGTCGGCAGGTTTTGCCATCTCACTGTTTTAAGACAATCAGAAACTAAATTTAAGTGCTATTCCACATTCATAGAGGGGAAAAAGGAATGTAAGATATGAAGGCATATTAGTGTCTTTGTTAATTGTAGAGCAAACTAATGTATTAATAGAATTACGTCATAATAGCGCATTCGTGTGTAATTATATCCTTGAAAAGTCTGGGAAGTTACGGAATCGTCAAAGCCTCGTATTAGCGCAACAGATCCTTCGTGTTAGCGGGATAACTCAAAAACGATTTCATGGATCATTTTCAAATTCTATGCTGAGATAGACCTCAGTGTGAGGGAGAACTGGATTGACTTTGGGAAAGGACGGTGGTATATTTCCAACACTAAGGGGAGCTTTATCTCCAAATGTGAACTCCGGTCCTTTTACCTGGTTTAGAACAAAAACTGAAAACCAATGCAAATAAAAATGAAGAATATGATTCTGAGGGGAAAATAGTTTCCATTCATTTTGTTCTGGAAGAGAATAAAAATGAAGGAGGACCCTCGTGGTCTGCAGCCCAGCAGGTGCAACCTGCTGATCCCAGTCAGATACAAAAAAAAATAAAAAATCAACACGCATGCAAAGACTCAATTTTTCCAACAGAAACTGTGTTTTCTGCCAATCTGAGCGGTAATTGCTGTCAAGGGTGAGAACAGAGCAGCCAGTGTTTGCGAGGAACTCGACGTCTAGACAAAGCAGTTGTTGTGTTGAAGCAGAACTCACAACCCCCTCGACAGCACTTTCTTCACCCACATCAGTCACGACCTGCAGCCCCTCCCAGGGTAAAGCAATCTGGTTCGCCCCAGAGCAGAATAGCAGGAGCAACGACCGTGGAGAACATAAAAAGTAGAATAGACAAGACGACGGCGGGGATGTTTGTTATTGCCGTTGCCTTGGAGAGGAACAGCAAGTATGACAGCGAGAGAGAAAAACAAACAAAAAGAAAAATGCGTGGGCCGCGGAAGCTGCTGAAGGCTAGATTTCACTAAAAAGCAATCGAGTGAAGGCAGCATGGAGAGAGGAAGTCCTTCTATGGCAAGGTGGAATCAATTAGTGGCTGGGATGGGAAAGCAGGGGAGGGGCCTGTTCTTCCAACACTGACTCGACGAAAACCTCCAACATCAGGAATAAATATGAGCATTATAAATATGCTGTAAACCGAACATGCACACACTTTATATGCTTTTGCAGAATGCTTTGATTTTTTCTGGGTGAACCCCGCCTCCCGCTCAATGTCAGCTGGGATAGGCTCCGCCCCCGGCGAACCATCAACAGGGTAAGCGGTCATAGATATTGAAGGAACAGATGCTTTTTATCAAGTCTTTTGATGCATTTAATAACAAATGTGCAGCAACTTACTGAATTATGGGATTTTTGAGGACTGGATCAAATGGGTGAATAAACTTGAGGATTATGGGTGATGCTATAATGAGTTACACCAACGGTTGGAGGTCAGGGGTAACACTGGAATAATAAAAAATTCGGCGGAAACAAAGAGGAAAATAGAAAAACATACATTTCTTTAATCATCATAAATATAATATACCAGATTTGAGGATTTGGGATTAATAATCAAGTATCAAATAACAAAAGTATCTTGCTTATCTGGAGCGGCTATGATAGATTTGTCAGCTTTAGCCGCTATGCCATTATTGGCTTTCATGAAACCTTTTATGTTCCTCGAGGTGATTTGAATTTGAAGTGTCTGATTAAGTTTGTTGTGTCGAACGTTTTCGGGGTTGTTCCTGTGTTTTATTGTTCTGCTGGTGAGATGTTTGTAGCCCTAGTAGCTCATGCTTGTACCTGTACGGCGCATGCTTGTAACCGGCACTGTATGCTTGGCCCATTGCATCAAACTAGGCCTCCAGGCGCCGATTGGTCGTGCTAACAAAGACCTAGCGTTCTATGATGCATTTGTATTGAGTTATTTCTTCTTTCTGCCTGGTCTGTTCTTTTGTAGATCTCTCAACATCTCAGCTCTGTGCTGGTTCAACTGTTCCTACATGCAAACAACTTTGTGCAGACTTGTGAAGGCATTTATATAAGACCGCGATGTTTTGCGATTTGCTGCGCCTCCATTGTTAACGCATTCCATTCAACGTCAGAGTCATGGTCGTGGTTGGAGTTGAGACGAGGGACCACCAAAGTCAGTAGGGAAACCACAATGTAGAAACCACACAATCACAACCATCACTGATGGTTGCTGACCACTCTGATCCAAAGGGATGGATCCTCGCAATGAAAATGTCATATCAGCGGTGTCGGTTCAACCTCATGTGTTCCGTTAGTTTCAGCCCACAAGCCCTTGCCACTGACATCCTCCATTTTGTTCTAGCTATTAGCCGTTCTTTGACATTTAGACAAGAGTGTCTCTTACATTCACAGCCTCTCACTTTCCTCCTCCCGTCACATCACACAGAAAGAGACTCAGCCAACGTCCAGGACGGACACCAGCCTGAAGAATCGGCTTCTCCAACAACCTCTCTGTGAGACAAATGCAGCCAATTCACCTGAGGCATCTACTGAACAGGTGATTTGGATTTTTGCTCAAGGGCACTTTAACAGCGATGAAGCTAAATGTTTCAATCAGTCCCCAAGCAGCTGAAGGCATTATTTGCAGCTTTCAGAGGACTCCCTTCCTCCTCTTAACGATCTTTAAGGCTACGCCGATCACAGACTTAATCATTATTATAGCTATTGCTTAACGGATGAATTCCTCTCTGCAAAAAATCTGTCACGCTCATTATAGATGGAGCGACTCGAAGGGAGGTTTGACACGTGATGACAGTAAATCTTATGTACTTTTGGCGGATTACGAAAGCTTCAAATGTTCAAACATGGATGCTTCACACACAACGAAAGAGCAGAAAGTGATCTAAAGATTCAGCAGCTCCACCTTCGACACCCATGATTAGTCCCACCGCTTTAGTGAATGAACAAATGTGAAATATGGCCGCAGTGTCTCCTGCCATTCCTGAGCAATGGCTTTGAAAATGAGCCAGAGTTTTTGCAGACAATTAGGACGCCGAAGCCAAAATTGACCCCCTTTATCTTTCGGACGTGAAATATAATGGCTAATAAATATGGGTCATAAGTCGTCAGCCTGACGCCTTTTATTCTACTCAATCAAAGTTTGGGTGTTATACGTTTAATTTAACGTTGCATGTTGTGGAAGTACCAAAATAAAAGATCAAAGAAATTCTATTATATCTTCTATTATTCTATTCTTCTATTATATTTATATTTAAAATATATATATATATGACATATTAGATTCAGATTTAACATTTAGATATAACATTTATATTTAACGTTTGGAGTTAAATGTGGTCAAATGTTGCTGTAAAAACCAGCATGTGCTACTAATATTCATAGACGGTTGAACAACAGATCAAATCCAGCTCGTATTTTATGATTATGCCTGGACGTTATTCATTCTCTTTCGTACAGCAGATAATAACAGTAAACTTTTCATCTGCCGAGTTCCTTCAGAGCCTCCCAGCCGTGGCGTCCTGCTACGGCGGTGAAACTCCCACTCTCCTCCTGTTATCCGTTTGCTGCGTTAACCTGCTGTCTGCTGCCTGTGGCTACATCAGTGGAAGCAACAGCAGGTGAACGGGGCAAACAGATAACCACTAAGAATACTTCACTCACACACACACACACACACACACACACAAAAGAGGAAATGAAAAACACTCAAAGAATTCCACATCATTTTAGTCACTCTCTCTCTCTATGGTAACCTGAAAACAACCACTCACAGCTGCAGCCCTCATTCTGCTCCAGCTGAACACCCACACTACATTAAATGTTGTGTGAAAAACACACACACACAAACACACAAACGCCAAATGCACTCTGCATGAGTGAAAAAGAGTGAAAGTGTAAATGGATGTGAGAGAGTGAGAATGTTTCTGTTTAAGTGTGACAGGAATATGCAGTTGGAGTGTCTGATGAGCGATTTGCCATAACATTATAACCATCGCTCTAACTGTCAGTGCGTTCTGACTCTCTATAAGAACAATAATTTACTTTTTCAGCAAAATATCCTACAGTAGAAACATTAGGTGCCCATGACTTCATCGCTGGTTGGTAGTAACCAGTGCCGACTGAGAAAAACCCACAAAGATGTTGATCAGATCCTTAGTTTTGCCCATTTTTCATATGAAACGGTGAAATCAGTCACTGGCTGTCTAGTGTGCCCCACCCACTCACAGGTACCATTCTAACAGTATGATTAGAGTTCACCAGTCAGTACGTGGGTTTACATGTACGCCTTTATTACGCATAATATCGGAAGAAAAAGCCTAGTCAGAAGGAGATCGTCCATGAGAACGCCTTTTACGATTGACATTTTAATTCATTGTATAAGTGGTTTTCTCTCGGAAAGGCGACGGAATAATCCCCGCGAGTACGTGCCTGGCAGCGTTGTATTTTATACACACTCTCCAAAAGTCTAGTGGGAAAGTAAGAAATGATGAAGTCTGCAAACAGGTCCAAGAAAAGCTGTCAGATGGACCGAAGCTGTAAGCTAATTAGAAACCGCTGGAAAACTCTGAAGATGCTGGTTTTAAAGATAAATCCCAGAACAAAAGTTGATCAGAACCGGCAACTTCCCGTCTCATCAAGCCATGAATAAAGTTATTGAAGGTTCGGAAGATCTCTGTGAAAGTTATGGACCATGGGAAGACCTGGGTTTTCCTGATGAATCGCGCGATGAGACGTTTCTGCTTTTAACATTTCTTCTGATTATGCTGATGTTAACGTGACATTTCTGGTGGTGGTCCAACTCACCAGCACGGCCGTAAACTACCACACTTTGTCAAAACAACATTAATTACCAATGTAGGGGGGTCACCCAGGGGTCGGACCCTATCCCAGCTGTTACTGGGCAAGAGGCGGAGAACATCCTAGGCATCACACACACACACACACACACACACACACACACGGGTAATCTAGAGCCATGTGTAGCGCATGTTTTTGGACAGCGGAAGGAAGAACCACACAGAAAGGCTCCAGGTGGTCGGGTGGATTTGAACCCAGAACTTTGTAGCTCCAACGACGATTTGCAGCCCAAAACAAAAAAAACTAAAACAAATGTAGAGTTCTGTATTAATCAGTCTTGCGGCTGTCAGAAAACTGAAGCTCAACCAAAGAGAAAACCTCTCGTACGGATCAATTAGAGGCAACTAAACGCAGCCCAGCAAATGAGGATCTAGATTTTAATGCTCTGATTTATGAACCAGATCTGGATTTTGTCGCAGGATTTTGACCCAGATCTGGATTTTGACCCAGATCTGAACACAGTGGAGGAACCTTATGAATGGACTATAAAGGAAGTGAGGAAGATCAGACCCAACCAACAAAATAACTCTTTCCAGAAAGATAAATCACATCACTTTCACATAACTCACAAGACTGCAGTGAAGCCCTTAGCGGATTCACACACACACACACGCCCTTTTTAATTTTTTTTTGGAATCGCCATTCCATCGTAGGAGCCAGCAGAGGTTTCTCTCAAATAACTCTTTCATACAGGATCATGTAAGGTGAGCAGAGGGACTATTTCTGTGTGTGTCACCATCTCTCCTTTCAATCTCATGCTAATCACGTGGAGCTGTAAGGTGTGTGTGTGTGTGTGTGTGTGTGTGTGTGTGTGTGTGTAGCTCACATCAAACAGAATACCATCAGAATCACTTGACCGAGAAACCGTGAGAGAGACATGGAGCAGGAAGAGAGAGGAGGGAGAGAGGAAAGTGGAACAGGGAGATTTAGGACGAAAATGTTACGTTAGGTAGACTTACACCAATCGGCCATAACATTATAACCACTGACAGGTGGAGTCTGAGTAAAATTGATTATCTTGTAACTGATGCAGCGGTGACAGGATCACGGACAAACAAGAGCACCTTGGCTAATCAGCCTGAGGCTGGACTCACGCCAAAAGGGGGCAATCTGTCTGGAACCTTCCTCAGTCCTGGTGTTCTGCCCAGGTTTTCTGGTTGGTAGCGTGCGGCATTTACCAATCAACACACGTTTAATATTTAGGCGTTAAAATGGGATATCAGTAGAGCCGATGAGAGGGAAATTTGGGAGCAGTCGGCAGTGCTGCCGAGCACTGATAGACATTCTAGGCATTCTAGTTTGCACACCACAGCTGAAAGATATTTAGCAGACAGTTCAAACCTCACCGCCAGCTCTGAAGAAAGATTGACCAACTGTGTTGATGGCGTCTTCCCAACCATTTCCCCGTCCTCATTTGTTACGCTGTAAAGTAGGACGATTGCTACAGGAACTTCAGTCATTAAGTTTTACGTCACACTGCTGCTGCTTGATCACATGAGGCGGTGCATTCATGTCCCCTCGGGGATGAGAACCTTCATGAAATCCTGGCCTACATAACGGTCTGTTATTTTCAAATCTTTCAGCTTATGGATTTGGGAGATTTGAGAGAAGATGGTGAGTGGAGATTCTCGCAGTGTGTGATCAAACCTGATTTCATGGTCGGTAAGGGTTTGAGATCTCCTGCTGGGAGAACCCGGCACAGCTGAAAAACTATGGGGCCAATAGTTACGACACAGGTCCAAGGAAAGTATGAGGTTTATGATTGTCCTTGTGAAACTTAGGAAGAATCACAAATCAGCTGGAAGTTGATTAATCAATACATGGAGCTTTTTGACTGTTGAAAATGCTGATTCTTCAAAGTTTCTTAACGTTGAGTATTTAAATGCTTCTATAGTTACTACCTTTATAAATCAAGCAATTTGATGGACATCAGCCGGAATTCTGGGATGGTTTAATTGAGCATTTACTATAATTTCTGACGTACAATCGACATGATTGACAGTCCCAGCCGAATAAATGATAAATCACATTATTACCTCCTTCTAGCTGCCCTTCTCTCGTACAGTAAATAACTCACAGCACCGTGGTTGGTTTTCTCCAAGAAGTAAAGGCCAGAAACATCGGACACGTTCATTCCTCCCATGCTTGATTTTATTTTTGACCCAGAAAAACAAAAGCATGCGGTCAGGTGTCCAACTTCACAAGAAGATTCCGCATTCCTTGTGCGGGAAATCATACCAGGGATCAATGCCATGCTCTGGGGGGTTCGATTCCCACTGGGGGCACCCATTTCACAGGCACATCCACTCGCAGCAGTCTGAGCCTCTTTGGATAAAAGCCTCTATTTTACGGCCTATGATATATAATTATGTTAACAATGCAGAGAGAATAGAGGCTGGAGAGTGAAATATATGCCTATATCAAGTGGGAAGGAGGGGGGGTTCCAGTCAAGAGAAAGAGGATTAAGAGACGGAGAGTGAGAGGGATGGCTGCTATGACCTACTTCCTTAGCACATAACCCATCGCGGCTTATGCAGTGGAGACTTCTTCATGCAAGGACACACAGTGAACAGGCATGGAAACACGCATACAAACCAATGAGACGCACGGATCAGAATCCTTTCAATTAAAGGAATTCATACATTTAGTGGTCCAGCAAGCCGTAAATGTAAACATGCAGTGAGTCATTTTAAGGCTCTTTCAGATGGAAAACAAGGGAATAAATATTCCTTTCAGTTCTCTCAGGCAGAGCTAGGAGGATAGAAATGCTGGGCAGTTTCTATCATAGGATTTTTTTAAAACACACAAAGGATATAGACATATGAATAAAATAATTGCCGATAGGAATCACGCAGCATTACGCCATCCGACGAACGGGTGCACAGGGGACTTGTCGTTAATTCAGACCTGCATCAACCCAGGTATTGGACAGGTTCCTCTTGGGTGTGATCTTTCAATAAAAGAGCATGACTCATTGATTTTAATGCTCAGCTTGCGTGTGTTTCCACTAGCTCCTGCTGCTAACACTTACGTTTGCTGCGTTTCGCTCACGTTCTCCTCGCTCTCAGGCTGGGATCCTGAAACCCGGCTTTTTATTCCAGTGGCGCTATAAAATCTCCCCAACTAAAACTCAGCCGGGAGTCGTGTCGACCAATGAGATGCAATGAAAAATCTATCAGCTCCCAGAGCGTTCACACTTCCTACTGGTCATTGTAGCAGCTGGAGGTACAATGTCGAATTGATTTGCAGCAAAGGGTTTTATACGCTTTTGCTTTTTTCTTTTACTGGGACCATCTGCACAGAACACACACCGTACCCCACGCCGTCTGAAATAGGGCTTACAATTCTGTATAGATGTTATAAATGTGGAAAGGTCGGCCATTCTTATTCCGCCCAGGAGAAGTAATAAAAAGCACTGAATCGATTTCTTTAGTTGGACTAGTTGGTTTTTGTCCAGCTGCTCCTGAAGGTGAAAATAGAAACACCTACTCAAACAGTGTTTTTCGCCAACGCCTACTCGCTTCCATGATGTGTGTCGTTTACGTGGGCAACCACACATCCACGAGACGGGAGAAAAGAGATAAAATGGAAATGATAGAAGAGGATGTGATGGTGTTCTCAGTAGGTAGAAAGAAGATTATCTGCGTGAAATGAAATGCTCTAATTCAAATGAACGTGGGAGCAGCAGGTTCGCCACAACCACAGGAAATTAACTGAAAACTATTAAATGAGGCCGATAATTCATTTGAGCCTTTACTTTTTGAGTTAAATTAATATTTCATAGGATGAGCGTCATTAAAATAATTTTCAGACATTCTGTGGCTTAAATGTGTCTATTTATGCTTCGAAAATAATCCCTAGACCCACATTCAATATACATAAATACGCACACACTCAGACATGCTCTTTCAACTCTGAGACAGCCCACCCCTCTGGGAGTCATCCCGTCTTCTGCACAGACTGACAGCACTTCCAACAACCAGCCCACCGGAAAATTGAGATTGTCATAAGAAACCATCTCCCTAGAGAAGTCCGTTAAGGGGTCGTACCACTTGTCCTGAAGTGGGGGTTCGTTCGGTGGTGATGGGTTACAAAAAAAATAAAAAAAATATTCTGTGAGGAAGACCTAGTAGCTTTGCAAACCAAACATCCCTGGCGTTAATGCCCCCTGTGTTTTTTTGATACTGCCGTTACGTAAACATTAGAGGTGTGAAACGAACCTCTAAAGCCTCGGTGACACGCGCCTTTGTTTCTACCTCTGCCGCCATCTTAAAAGTTGAACGTCGATGCCCTCCATTCTGTGCTGAGACACTTTAATACGTAATAGGACGGCGGACTAAAGGTTCAAAATTCCCCACTTTGAAGGGGGCAAAGTAAAAAATGGGACGTCAAATTGACTCTTTGGACTCATTTTCTAAGTGTCAAGTAAGTGGGTGGCAGTGAAACATGAGCCTGAGAGCCAGTGAAGGAGGGTCCCGGTTGAGGGGAGTCTGGTTGCTAGGCAGCCGACCAATCGGTGAAAGATGCTGATTGGTTTGTGTGTGCGTGTGCAGAGAGAGGATACAACTAAATGTAGGCTTCTGGTCCATTTTGGTCCACTGATTTTGGACCCTGAAGAAAAGAAAAAAAAAATCACGATGATCACTACATGTAGAAAGGTTTTAATCACAAACCAAATTATCCGAGAGTATAAAATTTCCTTATCACACTTCCTTCCCAACAGTAGTTTTGAAAAAAAAGGAAAAAAAACCTGACATTGAAGGGTTTCCTCATCCTCATTTCATTTCCAATATCTGCAAAACCTTCCTGAAAAGATGGGTCAGGTGTGGATGAGGAGAATAATGCTAATAAAAAATGAAAGGATTCTTTCCCTTGACCGGTTGGGAAATCTGGCACCGCTCATGATTGAACCGGTTGGCGAAGCTTCCTAAATCATCTTCTCGTAGTTCAGGGAGTGCAGGGAGATTTTTTAATATACTTTGGATTAGCCGTTCAGCCCGGAGTGAAGGAGCGATACAGCAAGAGAAAGATTTATTTGGAAGGAGAGGGACCGCAAACAAGACAGTAATGAAGAGCAATGAGCCGCAACACTGTTGGCCCAGAGATATAAGAGGACAGACAGAAATGAAGAGGCAGTAATCAACAGGTGGAGACACTGAGTGACGGCAGGACATCCAAAAATCAGAGGCTTGTAGGAACAAAAAAAAAAGAGATGAGATGAGTTAGCATTTTGCAATGTGTGTGTTTGTGTAGAGAGAGCAGGAAAAGCCCAGCAACAGAGCATGCCTTAAATAGCTAGATGGTCGGAGATGACGCTGGAGAAAGGCTGATGGCTCAGGGCATCTGTTGTGTTGTGCTGAGCATGTAGAAGCCCGGTGCTGACAGCAGCTTCATGGCTCCCCGAGTCATGTGGCAGATCACATGACCTCCCGATGAAGCCTGCATGGGGCTGGAGGCTGATGGGCAGAAAAGCCCGACCGCTCATCTGGATTCCCAAATGCCCGCATCTGCGGGGGACGTGACCACCTTAACCCACCTTAACAGCTCTCATCCATTGCGTTATGAGAAAAAGAGAATATCTTGCAGTTACTTCAGGAGGATAAGCCCGGACTGAATGTCGCTACGCTGCCTGAAGACGGACGCCATCATCCAACCTCTAAAATGCCGTACTTTTGCTAATGAAGCCGGCTAATGTAATGGCGGTGCTGAATCAAACCGATAAAAGGCATATTGCTACCACACATTATTCCAGAAGGTTGCCGAGAAGTCAAGAAAAATTCAACTATACAGAAAAACATTTGGCAGCTGTTTATTTTGTCATATAATCACGTTAGAAGCGCATGTGTTTGTTTTTTCTTCTTCAAACAAAATGGTCAGGTCTAGACAATATGTTTGTGTTGCCCTTTTAAAATAGAAACAGGAGGTTGATCCAACAGTTTGATTATATATTGAATTAAATGCAGCCAGAGGCAGTTAGCTGCTAACTGAAAGAAGATTAAAATAAACCTGCAAACTGCTGGTGTCGGCGCCATCTGACAGTGGATAGGGAGATTTTCTGACCCCAAGATTCAACTGACCTCTGACCTCTCTAGCTCTAATCCTTGCCCAGCTGTGGCCAAGAATCCCGTTATCTCTTTTGCCAGTTGTGAGGTCAGTTTGCTTTAATTTCACATTTTCCTCTCAGCACTTGAGAAGATTTAAACATCGGCGTCTTTGTAAAACTATTCCTTTGTACATGAGGAAATTACCAATGGTCATCGGCCAGACGTTCGACCTTGGTTCTTGCTAGTGACCTGATTCAATTAGGCTCTAACCTATGACTTGCTCAGACAAATGAAATGGTTCATTTCCTGCTTTGAGAACCGGGTAAAGACGGAGTCTGTAAAGCTATTGGCCCAGAAGAATGGGCGACTCGTCAAGCATTCGGCATCTGTAATCATGTGATATTGCTGAGATTTGGCTAATCTGTTTACAGCCTCTCTTTTTTTTTTTCTTCCTCCAGGGTGAAACCTGATCCAGTAATTTAACCAGCTTTAGCCAAACGTTAATTAATCTGCGGCGCCAAAGACTCCGAATAATACCCCAATGCCACAAGTGATCATTGTAGTCGAGGAAAGCTGTGGAACTTTGTTCCATGTTTGTCATACTGTGGAACTAAAGCGGTGAGGCAGGGTGAATCGGTAGACTATAGATTGAGGACCCAGACTTAGAAATGTAAAGGCTGAAGAGTTTCCTGTGTGGCTCTCTGCAATTCTGCCAGCTAGTAAGCATGATTTTTAAGCTCGATTGTTTTTTGTTTTTTTTAAAAAAGGAGAGCATTATGTTGCAAGATTATCAGCCTTGCAGCTGCCAAAAGATTACGTTTTCTTTGGGCTAGTTAGGAGTGAGGGGGTGGATAGACAACTGAAGGAAGTAAAGTGGATGGGTGAGTCGGCTTAATCCTCTCCGTCACACTGTTCCGCTTTGTCAGAGACGATATCAGGCCTCCATTTTTTTTTTCCCCCACTCTCTTTCTGCCTCTCACCCGTCCTCCGCTCCTCTCACTCTGATTCAATCTGACGATCTCGGCCTCTTAGTCTAGATATCTTTTCTTATTTATCCACCCATTCTTTGCCGGTTGGTCCTCATCCTTCCAAACCCCTTTCTCTCGGATGGGTCTTATCAGCATCAGAACAAACAGCTTCATTGTGTTTCGGGAGAGCCATCAGGGGACAGGGAGGATTATTTCTTTGAAACCTGGATATGATCTTATTTCATTGGAGGATACGTGGCCCACGGGGATTAATAATGCCAGGAGAAAGTGGCAGTGATGAAAACCAGACACACAAAGAGAGAGAAGGAGGTGACAATAATGCACAGGCTGTCCCGCGAATTAAACAAAAGGAGGATGATAAGGAAAAGATAAACCTGCATCAAAAAAAAGACTGAAAACAAGTTTGAGGTAAACTATGAAGATTTGGATTACCGTTTAAGGTGGACGCTGTAACATTGAGCCGAGTACAAAGAAAGCATGTTATTAAAGGTCTGTGACTGTCATGTCACTCATTGGCTGAATGATAGGATGGCTAATACTACAGCGTATATCTCCACCAAAGCCCAAAAACACCCCAACATCAAACATTTATCCAAATCCACATCAAGATTTAATAAATCCATGGACAACCCTCCCATCAGCTTTCATGAAAACTCATCAAGCTGTTTTTGTGTAATCCTGCAAAAAGAAAGAAAAAGCGAAGGTAGCAGGTGAAAAACATAAACTCCTTGGTGGTAGTACTCCAGTTGAACAGCTTGCCAGAAAGTATGTGGCGATTTAGGATTAGACTTTTATGATGGAACATGGCGTCGCCATAGTAAGAATAGTGATGAGTCATGGCGTCACAATGGCAGAATTACTGAACTAACAATACTGGTACCACACTATCTTGTGGATAAGCATAAAAAGCTATTCTGGTTTGCCGCACCAACCCTTCCAAAGCATTTCAATGGAGTCCGTTGGAACTCTTTGACTAATAGGTCTTGGGGTGACTAACTCAGGAGGTAGTGGTCACCCCCAATCAGAAGGTCGGCATGGGTGATCACATAATTTCTCAAACTCTTGTTTCCAGAGGAAAAGATAACAGCAGCACCAAAGGGCTGGTCAACACATCGAGTGTTTGTGTGTTGAGTGGATCCAGAGAGATTAAGGTTCTACTCAGTGGACCATCCAAAAGCAGGTGGTTGATTAGAACATCTCCCTGCTTTTCTAGAACTTGAATGCAGAGTTTAATAAACATCTGAGAGGAAAGCCTTAAAGTAGAGCATTGGCACAATGCGGTTTCTAACCTCAGGAGTTTGTAAATAAATCAGCATTCTTGCCCCTTGAAAAACAAGTGACCTGTACCGCGAAGATGAGATCGTCATCGTCATCATCGTCATCGTCTGTGCAACAACAGTATTCAGTACCCACGGATCAACACATCATCTGTTTAAACCCAACCCAACCTGCATCACGCTGCAATTATGTGGGTAATCAGCACCGATATCAAAACCACTTCAATTACCAAGCACATTAACAGTAAGTAGATAAAATCCATATCAACAATTCATATAAAACGACCTCCATGACCAACACATACAGCAGGATTTGTGTTTTTTCATACTGTTTACACGGAGCGGACTACAGTATGATGAGAGGATAATGATAGTCCACCTGCAGACGGTAAGCCGCTTACTTCAACACTCATCAGAAGCCTTTATACCTCCGTCTAAACGCTACGGATTTGGAATTCATGCAGAAAAACAAACAGATTTTTTTTTTTTTTTTTAGCTCTTGTTGAGAAAAGTTGCATCATCAGCATCAGAACGAGTCCTACAGGCATTTCTGCAACATGTTTTCCACGGTCATGTAGTGCAATTGTGCCAAACAGAACCTTACTAATTGGTTTTCAATACCGACTGGGGATCAACAAGAGCCAGAACCGCTCATTTCAATTGTCTTTTTATTACTGGTATCTAAGCAGGTGGTGAACGTTTGATCACAGTGGCCTCTTTGGCAAGAAAACCAACTCTAGGAGGGGCTCGGCCAGCTCCCATTCAACAAAGGCAATTAGTGAGAGAGCTTATCAGCGAGTAATTACAACGGAAAGAAACGGCACGGCCCCGAGTTTTTCATCTCGATCGCACAAGTGTTCCACACAAACTTGTGATATGGCTTTCATTTGGCAGCATTGGTGACCATTCATCGCCTTTAATCCACTCAGTCCTTCTCAAAGGCAATATGATCCCGACAGTTTGTGCTGGATTTAACCCCAGCTAGGTCTGTGATAGCAGAGGCTCGAATAATGAGCACAGGAGCGTATTATGGTGTGGACTCACCCTCAGGGCCTCTATGACCAGGTCGCGGGCCTCCAGCTCTCCTTCCATTATACTTAGCAGGGTGAGCAGCTCCGGCTTGCTCAGGTTATCCATGTTGAACTCGCATTTCTGCAACACAGACCGGGAACAAGTCAGAATCATGAAACACGATCAGCAGACCCTGATAGCCGGTTCACAGGGAGACCCTCCATTCTGTAAAAGCCCCACAAAAATGCAGCCGCGGGTTTTTATTGTTCAGCTAACAGTAGCGGTAGTAAAGTTCGCAACCCACAACCAGAGGATTTCACAGCAGCTAGTAGCCGTTAGCATCTAATTCAAAAAAGAAGCGAATCAACCAGAAGATGTCCTCAAAATGGGACACAGCTCCAGTTGTGGGAACCTCCAAGCAGACGCCGAGATAAATGATTGTTGTTGTTGATCTGTTGTTTTCTCTTTTTAGATAGCACAACTCGATTTGTGTACTTCACCATTCTAGATGCCAACTCTGTCGTGTGATACGTCATGAATCATTTACGTGCAGAAGGCCGGCGTTCTACTTAAAGTCGCACACTTGGGCCAGCGTTCCGCCACTGTTGTTGTTTCGCTCAGAACGGGTCTTCATTACGGCGTTATTAAGTGCATTGGAGAGTGGGAGGGACAAGTACCTATGAATAAATAAAAGCATTAAATAAAATATGCCATTGTATATAAGTGAATAAAACGAATATTGATGGAAAGAAAACACGTTTACTCTCAAATAACAGTGATTTAAAACGAGTCCCGTCTGTGATTTAGTCAGTCCGGCAGCAACTTATGAACCCGGTGTCGAGGAAGCAGAACCGCATATGCTTGTGATAAGGTAAATCTGACAGGCAGTCGCCAAATCACCTATAGTGGCATATTTTTGGACTGTGGGAGGAAGCAGGAGAACCTGGAGCGAACACACACAGACACGGGGAGAACATGCAAAGTCTGCACAAAAAGGCCGGCAGAGATGGATTCCAACCCGGTTCCTTCTTGTACCAACAACTGTGCCAAGGTACATGTCAAACTGAACTCACAGCATTCCTGCTTCAGAAGACGATTAACATAAAAAAAATGTACGGCTGTCATAGCAGATAGAGTCGAGAGCCACGGAGTGAATTCAGAAGAAATCCCGCTGATTGGGTGGGAAAAGGATGAATCCACTAAAAATATTCCGAGGTGCAAATTCTGATTTATGGACTCGGAGAAGACGATGAAAGGAATTTCAAGTTGCAGCCCTGCAAAGGTGTAAAACCACATTAAACGTCACCACAAAGTGTATCCTAGCATGACGGGAGACAAAAAAAAATAAAGAAGCGCTATTGCCTCTTATGAAATATGTCAAGGCCAATCAACATTAAGAATGTATGAATAAAGTGGTCCATCTCAGACGTCAGACACACACAATTATATCTAGAACAACAAATTTAAAAAAAGATGGACAGGCTTTGTCAGACAATAGACATAAAATGACGACTTAAATTCTTTAAAAAAACAAAAACGGGCCATTTCCTCCCACTCTCCAAATACTCTCATTAAGTGCAGTCCTCAGATTAGGCAGGATTTCCTGTACTACCTTGAAGCCATTAAGGTCTAATTACATTTAGCTAGGTCATTAGGCACCTATTTGGACGGCAGCAACCACAGGGCCGAAGGCTGGATACGACTGTAATTGGGAGTGACCACAAAACTTCATGCTTCCCCTCATATCAATTAAAAGCTTCTTCCCGGTGGATTTACAGAAAAACGGCTGTTAATCGCAAACTTTCCTAGAAAATAGTTGTCCAAATTTCATTTATAGAACTAAAATGTACTAGATTTTGAGGTTTGCTAAAATCCAAAACATGGAAACAGCTTCCATTAATTACCCTGCTCATAAAAATTACGTCACTTTTCCTCTCAACTGACCAAGCAAACTCCAGCTTTCAGAGGATTTGAAGCTTTTCCATGTTTACAAATCAAACAAATATTGAAATTATTGCGCTGACTGTTTGGTCCAACTCAGTGATCCGCTAATAAAGGAAATGATGGATGATTTAGTTAAGAACGGCATATTTTATTTATACATAGTGTTAATTTTGTTATTGATAACTATGATAAAATGCTTTTTAATGACCTTTACCTCTCTCTCTCTTAAATTCTCCCTCAAACTGTTCAAGGAAGTGGGTTCTGCTCGAGCTTTCTGCCTGTTCTAAGGCACTTTCTCGCCACTGTCAACTGCTGCTCATGGTGGGAACTTCTGAATCACAGTAGCATAAAGAGTACCATCTAGACCCACTCTTTTTTGAAAGTACCTTGAGATACTTGTCTTGATTTAGCTCAACATAAATAAGATTGATTCGAAAAAATCTATTCAAATTAATGATTTTAATGAAAAAAAGATGAGGCCAAAATATAGTCTGTAAAAAAGACCATTGGAGCCCATCGAGTAACCGGTTCCATCTGAAGGTTCCATCCGGATCGCTCAGAGCCTCATAGTTTTAGCTGCTTAAGGGACAATCCTAAAATGTTGAATGCAATGTTGAGTAAAACTGGACTTGGGATTTTCTTTGACTGAAATACGACTGAAAGACCTGGACTTCTAATCGAATAAAATTTGACTAAAAAGGAGGGGAGGATTATGTTGACTAAATATGATCAAAACTAGGATGGAAATTTTACGCCAACAGTATTTCGGATATTTCTTTTTTACCTAATAAAGTCATTTGGTAAGATCTTGGTTTCCATCTGGCCATTTCTTCTAACACTGAGTCCTTGTGTGAGCGTTTTACTGTTAATCTGAAGAATAAAGTTGGAGTTTAAGTGAAAGAGAAAGCTAACAGTGTGAGACATCTGGTTATTCCACATTCCTGAGCACACATTCAAATCATTTAGTTGCAATCCCTTAAAGGGACCAACTCATTCAAACGCAAAAAGTGAGGAATATTGATTTAAATTCTTGGCTGTAAAGTCAAAATGATGCAATCTGAGTGGAAGAATTTTTTTTTCCAGTTACCTTATTGGCAACTGGAACAGCATCTGCTGAGAAAGCCACATCCAGCTGGAAAACCAATATCCAAGAAGCTTTTTACCAGTCCATCGTCTCAATAAAACCCTTAATAGAGCAACGACGGGGGAGGCAAATGGAGGGAGCGCAGAGCTACTCTGCTTCTGGTGCTCGTCAGCGAGACAGGTATCTGCTCTTTCTGATGACGCTCACTTATCAGATGGCAATATAGGGCTGATTTACAAGCCTGTGTCAAAACCTGAGCCAAGATTCTTCCATTTCATCAAGGAGACCAACATGTGCCCAGAGAGCCCACGCAGATTGTTGAATAGACCGGAGTGAAATTTCAACCTGCCGTTGCCTTTTTATAAGCTCCTGTGATGTTCTCATAATATGGGGGAATATTTCACGCACAAACAGCGGGGGCAAGGGGAAATAAATGAAAACGAGGAAAACAGGGCAGCATTCTCTCGCTTAAAAAGCATTAAAAATGTGATGTTTGGGCCAGAAAGCGTGAAAATATGCTGAAAAAATATCATGTTTTTCAAAATAGTGTTTTTTACCAAGAGATAGATTAACAGTCTGCTCACTCTAATGTGGACGTGTTTCTTCTCAGAACCAGGACACGGAAAGTTCTGCGTCAATCACATCTCACTTAAGTCAAGCTATGTTTTCAATGTGATGCCATCACCTTTTAGAAATAAAAGTGGGAGAGACTCCCAAGGATTTATTCATTTGTATCAAGTCTTCCCTGAACCCACCCTCGGGGATCTTTGATGGACAGCAACCCCGAGCGCCGAGCTGTGCCGTCATGCTGCCCCAATTGTTGGGTGAGGTAAAGCGAGTGGTCGGGGAGGCTGACGCTCTCTGGTATTCCTGCACAGAGAGAAGGTGAGGGAAGCGAACAGTAATTTGTTCCATGAGTCGTGTGCTATGCGCCAAAGGCACGAACAGCTTGGCCGGCGCTCAGAGGGTCTCCGTTAGACCCGGTCCACTTGATGAGGCCTCTGTCATCTCTCTCTGTCATCTCTCTCTGAGCCACATGCGACAGGAAGGGTTCCTCGACTGTGTTCTTGTTGGCAAACTCTTCCTCACGCCTGCGAAGAGTCGCTTATATTCCATCTATGTCTGAAAATAGATGTGTCCATTTCAAACATTGCATGCATCATCATATTTTCCAGCTTCCTATACATCGGCTGTCCTCAGCCGCCAGGCTGCGGACCAGCACCAGGCTGCGGACCAGCACCAGGCTGCGGACCAGCACCAGGCTGCGGACCAGCACCAGGCTGCATCATACAGATTGTTTCCGTCAGGAAGACGTCAGAAGACATAGCACAGCTGGGGGTCCTGCACGATATTACGCAGAGATATAAAAATATGGCTGATCGGAAATATACAACTGACCTTTCGCAAATTCAATCCAGTTTCTTTTTCTCGCACTCAAGTATGTTGGTATAAAATGTGAAATCCATTCAACTGTTTTTTAATTACTGCATCGACCCAAAGGATCTGCGGTGGCAGACGCAGCAGCGGTGATTACGGTTCCATAATATCCTTGACTTTTCGGGGATGTAATAAGGCACGGGGACCGAGAAGGATCCTTTTCTGGCCCCCTCGCATGATCTCTGTCTAAAAGGGTCCAGAGTCTTTCAATCTTATTCAAAACCCCTTATCTTAGTGAAGAAATCAGCACCACTGCAATAAAAAGAGGCTGTAAACATGCCGTGTGCCACACTAACATGTATCCTGATAAATGGGTGGGAGGTGACACGAAGAGTGCCTTTCATTGACCCCTGACCCCTCAGGGCCAGTCCTTCAGAGCTCTCAAAAAAACAAGAAACTTCCCCCACCTCTGGCAAACAGCAAAGAGTCCGACAAGGGTGAGCAAAGAGCAAAGTGCTTTATTTAACCACGGCAGGCATGGTGGCGGTGGCGGTGGGGGTGGGCCGAAGTCCCCCTCTCCCAGACTGGAGCCTGGAGAAGGAAGAGGGAGCTGGCAGGAGGACGGGCGAGCTGAGGAAGCATGTTATGCACCTGTTCACCTCAATGCTAAATGCAAAGCAGACTCAAGGCTGGTGAGAGCGCGCTCAGAGCAGGGGGCCGGCTGACACGGATCTCCCTGCTATGCCAGCTGAGTCACTGAAATTAAGACTAATTTAGAAAGGTGTCTGGTGAACCGGGCCCTCACCCCCTCCTCCACCACGGTCCCTCTGGCCTCCATCAACCCCCGCAGCTCTTCATCCACCTCCTCTATCCTCAGCTCACCGCTCGAACATGCCCCCGGCTCAACACCCACGCTACCGCCGACCCTCCCTCCCACCCACCCACCCACCCACCGACAGTGACTGCGGTTGCTTTCTATTCCAGTGGCAGCAAAAATTTGCACCAGGCGATCTGGAGTGTTTCCTGTGATTTCTGCTGGATGTGGCAGATTGTAAAGAGTTTGAGAAAACAGAGAGATGTCAAAAACAAGAGCAGCACGAACGTCGCTGCTCGTTTTTTTCCCCCTTTAGCCGACTTGCCGGTAACAACAACGTGACAGGTTGCATCCTGGAGCCGGGGAAGGTTTCATGACCTCCCAACAGCCGGGTCAAGTGATTGATCAATTTGCACAGTGGATGAGTAAACCACTGACGAGGGGCAGATGTGAGAAATCACATCTCTTTGTGTATAAACAAGTGAAACCCGGTCGTCGACACACGATAAGGGACAACTCTGACAAAAATACTTTTCCCTGCTCGACTCATCTTGTGTCACTCCTCTGGGTCTGGAGGTTATATCACTTCAGAATCGCCAAACTTGCATCCATAGTAGCCGCATGGCAGAAATTCAGGCTAATTCGTCAAATCAGGCTAATACTCTCACAATTATCCTTAAATGTTTTTCTATTTGATTGAAAAGTCGCTTGATTTAATACTCCCACTGAAAAAGGTAAAGCTACTGCCTGCATGTTTTTTTACAGTACTGTTATTTGGTGATCTACATTATAAGGTTGATGATAATTCATTACAAATAGATGCTTCATTGTTTTTTTGACGAGGGAATTTTTCCTGTCATTATTATTTTTCTCCCCAGGTTTGCGTGGGTTCCCTCTGCGTGTTTCCTGCCTCGCTCAGGAAGAGTGTGTCAACTCCATTGATCCCGCTGTGACACCCAAAGCAGAAAAAAGACACGTATTAATGGCCGATGTGCTTGCTCTCGCCCAATGTCAGCTGGGATTGGCTCCAGCCCACTCACGATCCTGCACCAGATAATAAGTTTCAGAAACTGGATGGATGGATTCCTGCCCGAATGTTCTCTTCATTTAAAAACGCTAAAAACTACTACTGAAAACTGCAACATAACAGGATCCTGCAGTCACAGCAGGCCTTCATTGGTGTGTTCATTCCAAACGTGCGTTATATTTTACCGACATTTTTAGCTAAACGTCGTTGCAAAGTCGCAAGGAAATGCAAACTCACACCGTGCAATGGGTGACGCAACACCAATGACACCACAAAAGTGGATAACTAGAAAAACAGTGGGAATGATGCGTCATTAAAACGCTGTAGAGACCCAACATGGACGATTTAGAGTCACTAATTCACCTATAATGCTTGTATATGGAATTATTCCGATATATATATATATATAGATATATATATATATATAGAGATATATATAGATATATATAAGAACTACACGGAAATCTGATTCCTCTCAGTGATAGAACAAACAGTTGTTTGCCCTTTAAAAGACTAAGTAGTGCAAGAAACACCCTTCTGATATTTTGGCGACTTTATCTTGAGTATAAAGTCGCATTACTACGACCACAACAGGGAAGTGGTCATTTCTCTTCCCCGCCTGAGATTCTTTTAACCAGTAGAACACCATGTGATGCTGCAATGTGTTAACTCTTTACTAGGTTAACCAGGAAATATAATTTATGTTGCGTTTGCTAAAGGGTAAGGGGCCTAGGATTGAGCCCTGAGGGGACACCACGGGTCAAAGAGGACACCCAAGAGGGATTAAACACGGCTACTGATAAAGTCCTGTATGATAAGTATGATTTTTTTTACTTTTTGCATATTATAGGATGTTAGGACTTACTCAACAGATTTATGTAAACTCGATACAACCAAAAAAGTCAAAAATATTTTTTTATTTATTTTTTTAAAATGGTCTTTGTCAAAAGGTTGAAAACATGTAATTAAATTATTTTTCATTTAAAAAAAAAATAATTTTATAAGCGTGACTTTTTTATTTACGGTTTAAAAACATGTTCGGCCGAAAATATTTTGTCTATTGTGGTTCATTTAGATTGTCTACGAGATCAAATTAATAAAACGCCCCAAAGATATCAAATATGCCAAAGAAATAACTAAATAAAAAGGTTTAAAACCTTCAAAATAAGATGGTCATGAAATAAAAGCGTATCCTAGCTGTATGAAGACGACACGATATTCTACACCTACAAACATTTTACGGAAAAGGGACGGCTGTGACGTCAGGTCAAGTGAGGGGATTTGACCATATGATGAGTTCTAAAACATAGTTGATTCTGAGTTCTCCACTAAACGGAGTATTGGGATGAATTTTAAAGGCTTGTCAAATATCACTTCGAGATTTTTTTTTTTTTTAAATCTGAAACTCAGGTGTTAACCTGACCTGTCAATAAAAATAAATTTAAATAAATTTAAAAAAAGACATGGCGTTAAATGTTTTCACATTTAGCAGACGGTAAGTCCACCGTCCTCCTTGTAGAGCTTTATGTTCTCCTGCGGACGACCAGACATTCGTTTCTGGGTCTCCGTGTTTTTACCGGAACCCACGAGCTCCGACCTGCGCGGGCAGCGACCTCCTCTCCCAGCAGGGATAACGCCACCATCACGGGGAGCCGGATGTTCACAGACTTCACCGCGACACTCGCATTTAACGAACACCGTGTGGATGTCACGGCTCACCGTCAAACAATCACCGACTCCTTGTTTTCCTCCCGCCTCGACAGACGCGCTGCGTTTTTTTTTCTTTCTATCCTCACCGATAAACCGAAAAAAAAAACAAAACATCCTTCTGCTTCCCTGTTATCTCGAGCCCCGCTATCTTACCGTGTCCACGCTTCCCAGCACGGCGGTGGCCAGTGTTTGTACCGGAGGAGGGTGCTCCCCGCTGGCTCCCTCCGACGCCATCTTCGTACTGTAGCGGTCTGCTGGAGCGAGGGCGCATCCGGCGCTCATTAACCGCTGCGCTGCTGAACACCGCGGACGGCCATGGGAAGGAGAGAGAGAGGAGATTCGACTGATTGAAGGAGCTGTGGAGTGGGAGAGCGCGACAGGTCTCTGCCGTGAAAAGCCCACAGCGGAGTGTGCGGGTTGCAGCTGGAGGCGGGCGGTCTGGTAGGCGGGGAACGGCGGACGCGTAAAATCCAGATGCGAATCTCCGGTGCGCTCCCAACTGGAAAAGAGGCGGGTCCCTGCAGGATGATTGACAGCAGCATTTGCCGGCCTCTAGTAGCGAGAGTACGGGGTTCCCAAACTGGGGCGCAGGGACCTCCAGAGGCCGGTACACCTATAACATCAGTTGTTTATGTTAGAAGTGGTTACCGACGAGGAATGAATGTTATGGTAATATTTATCATGTACAAAACTATGACCAGAGTATTTGGCCAAACTGGGAAAACAATTAAAAATAAGGAATGGACAAGACCAGATTAAAGTTGGGATTTTAAGAGAAAAAAATAATAGTAATTTCACATGAATATAGTCGTCTTTTTACAGGAAAAATGTTGTAATTTTTTTAGGATAAACTTAATATTCCGGGAACGGGTAATATTCTGGGGAAAAAAAAGTATTTTACAAGAATAAAGTCATGCCTTTACAAATTGTAATTTTTCGAGTACATTTATTTCTTACGAGAATAAAGTTGGGATTTTATGGGAAAAAAATTATAATTTTAAGAGAATGGAGTCGTTATTTTACAAGAATAAAGTTCTGATTTTACAAGAATAAAATCAGAACTTTACAAGTTGTAATATTTCCAGAAAAATGTTTTTTTTTATGAGAATAAAGTTGTAATTTTGCAAGAATAAAGTTTTTATTTTACAAGATTAAAATCATAACTTTAAAAGTTGTAATATTTTGAGAAAAACGTTTGCTTTTTTGAAAGAATAAAGTTGTAATTTTATGAAAAAAAGTTAGAATTTTAGGAGAAAGGGAATGTTTATGCTTATAAACCTAAAACATTTGTCCAATTTAGCCCAAATTTTTTGAATTTGAATCATCTCAGGATCAATCTTGTGAAAATACCTCTAATAATTCATATTTTACTCACTAGGGGGAGCTTTTATTCATGGAAATAACTTCATGTTTAATGCTGTTAATGAAGTTCATTAAGGGGGGTGGTTTGTACAACACAGGGTACTGGGGGCTTATCAGTAATATTTGATTTCTTTTGTTTTACTGGCTTTAGATGGAGAAAATTCAAATACTGCTGGATAATTTATCAGGTGATAACACGTTTTCACCGGAAAACTTCAAAAACAAGCAGCAGAAACATCCGTAATGAAGTCAAATAACATTTCCAGTAGAGTAGACATTTTATAGAGTGTCTGAAAAATAAATAATTGATTTACAGGGACCCCCAAAACTGCATTTACTTGCACATTTACACATTTAGTTACTTTCCTCTGTTCTCTTCTTCCCTCAGTTTTGGGGAATTTCACAGGAAGTCATCACGACGAGAGAGAAAAAATCTCATCAGACTGTCAAAGTCACTCAAATGTAAGAGTTTGCTAGCTCCTAAAATCGTAAAGCTACACGTCACGCTCTTTGCCTCCAGTGAGCTTTCGCTTATAGACGCAGCGGGATCCAACTACGCCCTGAAAACCAGACCTCTGTCACGACCTCAGCAAAAACGCAAATGCTGGTAACCCCATGCCCAACATTAATCTCGCTCAGAAGTGAAATCTGTCCTTTACGGCGCTGTTTATCCCCCAGAAGCAGGGGGGGGGGGGACCCTCGCAGCTCCTACATGTGGCGTTCAGGATTAACGGATGCTGATCCAGCCTGGTCATCCAGAATGAGGTTATTAAGTCCCGATTTAGGTCAAATGTTTCATGCCCGACATTCACTGCTAACAATGAGACTATGTGATGACTGGAGGGACGCTTGGTTTATCAACCGGAGTTTGTTATTAGCGTTGTATCATTTTTTTTTTAGTTTAAATTAATTAAGGTTTAGAGTTTTCCCTTGATGAGAAAACTTGGAACTATTATAGTTCAAAATAATATATTCAAGACAGATTTCCTCCAGATGATTTATATGCAGCTAATTTGGACTAAATCGGTCCGACGTTTGCAGAATTACTGCCTGATAACGTTTTGACATAAAGCTCCCCCTAGTGTTGTAAAGATACAACCAACCTTTCCCAGAATCAATCCAGTTCTTCCTTGTATTAATTGTCTGTGATGGTTTAAAAATTTTAAGACGATCCATGAAATAGATTTTCGGCTGACAATTCCATGATACTCCCATATTTTTTCGGAGATATAAATATATATATATATATATATATATATATATATATATATATACACATAATAACAATCCAACACTGTATTCAAGAGAAGTATTTAAATGAATCTTTATTTCTTAAGTCAAACAATTTCCGAACAAAAGCAGCTGCTGGACAGACGTGGAAATCTGCAGTTGTCGGATAAAAAGATCAAAGCTTGTGTTCTAGAATCTGACATCAGAAGTTATTAAACAAAATCACTTCATTATAAAAGATCTCTTCTGGAGGTAAACAGACCAATAATGATTTCAGATCCTTATAATGAAGTCTGATGAAAATGCTAAAAAGCAAATCTTTTCCGAACACACTGTCTGCAGGAAGCTGTCAATCACTTTTTTCTGTTATCTCCGGGTGATTTTCAGAAATAAAATCCTATCTTTGCCCAGAGATGTATTTCTCTTCATCTCTTGTCATGTGTCAAATCCTATCACGTGTTTAGATTTTGGTGGGGGGTGGGTGGGGGGGATCAGCAGAGATGGAGCTATCATCTGGAGATAAGCCCTCCCCCTCCGGCAGGAAGCTTGTCATTAGCCGGTGATTATGGGGGGACTCCAGAGATTCCATTTGGAGAAAAATGTCATCCCCCCTCCATCAGTTCCTGTCCTCATCTGAAGTTTGTCTGTAGCTGTAAAAGTGAAAGTTTCTATTCCACCGCTGATTTCTTTTCTACGACACTTGTTTTTGCCCACTGAAGAACTTATTTCAAAATATGAAAAATCATTTCTCCTCTCTGACTCCATGGAGGTTCCATCTTCCAGAAAAAGAGAATTATTTAATATTTAATTTGAATGCATTTAAACAGCTGTAGAATTCAAATACCGTTTGTGAAGAAGAAAATCTCCACAAACCCAATTTGTCCAGGAAATTAAATATTAAGAAAATGTTGCTCAATTTAAACTCAAATTAAATATGAAGTTATGTCCGTAAAATAACGTTTTTCAGAAAAAAAGCGCCCCCTATTGAGTAAAATGTGAACTATTATATAAAAAAATTATATATTCAAGATAGATCACCTCAATTCAATTCATATGAACAAAATTTAGACTAAATTGGACCAACATTTAGGAAATAATGTCTAAAAAAACAGTGTTTTGGTTTAAAAAAAAAAAGCTCCCCCTAGTGAGTAAAATATGAAATATTGGATATTATATGATATATAGAGGATGGATCTCCTACATTTGATTCATATGCACCAAATTTGGACCAAACTGGATTGACAGTTTCTCTCTAACTTTATAAAGCTCCGCCCTAGTATCGGAATTTTCAACTAATCTTACCCAAAATGTATCCAGTTCTTCCTCACTATAAGGTCTATGTGGGTGTATAATTTCGAAACGATCCATTAAATCTTTTTTGAGTTATCCCGCTAACACTTCACGCCACGTCAGACGTGATGGCGGTGGCGGCTGGCGGTGGTGATGAAGATTCCATAATAACCCCCAACGTTAACCAATCCCCTTTCATCGACACTATGACATGTGGACCGCAGGGACATTTTAGGATTGAACCATCAACCTTTCCGATGAGTGGACGACCACTCTTTCCTCGTACGCCACAGCCACTACGATATTCGGCCAGTCTTAACGCTCAAATACGATTTTTTTTTCCCGATCGTATTGTTTTGTGTGGCTGTTCACATCATGAGAACATCTACAGTTAATGCGTCTCTTGTGAATCCTTCAACTTCCCAGAATGGTGGGAATTGTTCCCCAAAGATGAACAACAGCGTCCAATGTGTTAAATCTTTATGTTCAAGGCACAAAGACCCCCTTAGCGACTGTCGGCATGTGGAAACAAACACCCTTCCTTTTGGTCAGCAAAAAATCAGACTTTTACACATCAAACCCAACAACAACAACAATTCTGAACACCTTTATGTAAAAAGTGACTAAATGTTTGCTTAGATATAATAACTTTGATGATTTCGCTTATCCAAACATAGAGCCTTGGATTCTACACACACATATATAGTGAGTGAATGTTCTATTCCATCACTGGTAATCTATTGCCGTGGTTCTAGTCAGTTCTGCATGCGCTGCTTGTACGACACAGACGACCCATAAAACCATATTCCATCGCAGTGGAGGAGAGCTGCAAGCTGGAATGATGTCATCGGAGGAGGACCAGGAGGAAGTGGAGCAACTGGATGGAGTGGGACGGATGTTGATGGATGGGGCCAGAGTCAGGATGCAGCAGCAGCGTCCTGCAGCCAGAGCCCCCCCGCCCCCCCCTGCCTCAATCATGTGGAAATACTTGGATCATATTAACTCGACCATTGTTGCGACACACAGTCCCAACAATGGCTCCCTTTTGATCGACTAGGAAATAGTGGACAGAGAGGGCAGCGGGGCGGCCAGTCAGCCATCACTGGGTTCTGTGTGCTGTGGCTCTGGAGCTGGGTCGACCAGCAGGCAGACAGGAAAGACATAAAGAGGGGGACATTGAGCCCCGGATCCCGTATCCTGGCCAGAGCTTCAAATCGGCGAACACACAGGATCCGGTGACTCTGCTGACAGAATGAGCGATGAAACAGAGGGAAGGAGGAAGAGGAGGAGAGCTAGGATCTGGGCCACATCTCCGTCTGTTTGTCCCTGAGGGGCTGCCAGGAGCTGAAGCGGACCTCTGTTCTGTCACCATCCCTGCTGATCTGAAGTCAGGGCTGCTCTTCTTTTCCCCGCTGAGCTCTATCATCTCTGCATTTAGCTCCACGACTTCCCTCCCTCCCTCCCTCACACTACCGCTCTGTTCCTCATCATCCTCTGTCTCTGAAGAAAGAGAAGAGGTGCTTTTACAAACTAAAGTCGAAGGCTGCAGTGACTCCTTTTCTATTTTCCTCCAAACACAAGGATCCATACAGCAAAACCGACGGGAGGGGAAGTTTGTATACAAATACAGAAATATCTCCATACCCTTTTTTATTTCTCGGCAAGGACATTAAAGGGCGAACACATGCACATAAATGTGTACGAGCATGATTTTGCGACTTCAGTCACAGACGAATCTTGATGATTCCCTTAAATAGACACTGAAAATGGATTGTTTGTATTATAATAATCTGACTTTACCTAAAAAAAAAAAAGTCAGGACGCAGATTTCCTCGGATACAGCAGATCATTTAAATATTTTGCTCATTAGTTATTTCAAGTTCAACCTCGTTCAACCTTGGTGTCTATGGATAGGTACAACCTAATGATAATATTAATAATTTATTTAGTAACATTGTACATGCTACTATTTGTGGGTAAACTGTTATTAAGCACAAAAATAACAATAGTTATATCCTTGCCTAGATATATCCATGTTAGCTTCGCTCAACTTCAGGGTCCTGCAGTCAGGTGACTTAAATAATTAAACGTAATCAACAGAATAAAACGTAATCGATATTGTGAAAACGACAAATAAACTCAATAATGACCCTAATATGCACAGTAGCCAAAGCTAAAGTAAACAAGATGTATTTACTCTAACCCGCTATTTTATTTTTGCTGTACCCAAAGCTAAAACACAAATTTGAATGTGACGTTCTGAGCGTTGTTTACACGTTACCATGGCGACAGCTGAAGCTAATATTCGCGATGGTGGTTAAGATTTTTAAACACGACAAGTATTAAACACTTTGTTTACTGCAGCATTGCTTAGTGAGTATTTTAAGGTCATTATAACGTTTATTTGTCAATTTCACGATGTTGATTAACTTTTTTTTTTCTCTGAGTCACGTGACCATGCGACCCGGAAGTTAAGCGAAGCTAGCATGGCTTATCAAAATATCCTGAAATGTTTGAGAACCAAGTTTTAAAACCACTGGTTCAAACAACACTTATAAATATATAAATATAAAAAGTTATACAAAAGTAACCAAGTGTATTCGCTCAAGTGCCGTTCTTAAATAAACTTAGGAGAAACTTGCAAAATGTAATTTTCTGCCTCACATTAATACATTTTATCTTCACATTTAACCTCTCTTTAGTTTGACTGAAAACCTTCAGCCAACAGAGTTCTCTTCCTGATGTCTTGGTGTTTCTGCAGACGTCCTTGGCTGAAGAAGAAGTGTAGCACATACCCACAACAATGCACAGCGCCCTGAGGAATCTGTCTCTAGCTCTCCTTCCCTGAAAGCTATTCTTTAAGCCTTTAAGAAGAATGCCAACAATGCTCAGATGTGTAATCAGGATGTCAAACATTTCAGGAATGTAAACATGCATGACAGCAAACAAAGAAAGAGAGAATCTTCTGCCTGCATGAAAACATGCACAGAAGATCCAGGCCTTGTGTTTATTATCTAGAGGGGTCTAGGACAGAGCTGCTCCGTACCCCTCTGTGATTCACCGTCCCCTCCAGTGCAGACAGCATGGGGTTGGGGTCACGACCCTGATACTTGTTACCCAGTTTCCGGAAGAAGGACTTCAGTGAGTCATCCAGAAACTCAACGACCAGCGTTTCACAGAGCTGTCGTCCCCTCTGTCACACTCTAACGCTCTACCTCTGAAACTTTACTCCGCCCTTGTTATGTCACCAGCTGAGACGAGCCGGCAGCATTACTATTATTATGATTATTATTACTATTATTATTATTATTATTACTATTATTATTATTATTATTATAATTTTTACTATTATTATTATTACTATTATTATTATTGTTAGTATTGCAATTGTAATAATAATTATTGTGATGATGATGATGATTATTACTAATATTATTATAATTATAATGAATATTATTATTATAATAAATACTGTTATTATAAGAATTATGATGATGATGATAATTATAATAACAATAACAATTATTATGATTATGATTATTATGATCTTTTTTATGATTATTAGGATTATTATTATGATGATGATTATTTTATTATTACTACTATGACTATCCTGATAATAAAAATGATGATGATTGTTATTATTTTTTCATGACTTTATTATCATTATTATTATTACTATGACTATTATGATGATGAGTATAACTATTATGATTATAATGATTATTGTGATGATTATTATTATTATGACTTACTCATTATTATTGTGATGATGATTGTAATTATGACTTATATTATTACTATTATTATTATTATTGCTGCTGCATTAGTGATTATACAGTATTTCTGTTATTGATACCCCCTACAACTCCCCCACAATCAATACACATTATACACACCTATGTACCCACTAATAATACAACTACACTATTAAATTAAGCATAAAATAATACGCATAATATAATAAATTATATAGTATATATAATAATATATAATATATATAATATATAATATAGTATAATATGTGGTATGTAATGTGGTACAGTTACTTCTTCTACACCAACAATTCTGGCGTGTTCAGATTGTTCCTTCACCAAATACAATCAACACTGCCTCAGAGGAAAACTCCTGCTGGGACACCCCGGACCTCAGGGCACCTCCAGCTCTGGTGTTGGTCAGAGAATGTTGTGTGTATATATATATATATATATATATATAATAAATACTGTTATTTATATATATATATATGCATACACAGTATATGCATGTAGGTGGGTATACATGTGTATATGTGTATGCATGTGTTTGTGTCTATCTATCTATCTATCTATCTATCTATTCTATCTATTCTATCTATTCTATCTATTCTATTCTGACAGTGATGGTGTGTCGCCCCCTAGTGGTACAAGAGGGGCATCGATTTGAGAGCGTGACATCAGAAAAAGTAGAGACCTGAATATACACTCTAGTATCTCAGACCTACATGATGATGATGATGATGATGATGATGATGATGATGACGACGATGATGATGATGATATTTTCCTTTTTCCAGATGTTTTTTCTGTGCCGTGTGTTTTAGGAGAAAGTTTATCAGTCACCCAGCAAAGGGTAATGATTAATATTCTAAATCTGATAATTCTAATAAATGATTCTGTTTTATTCTCACACTATGATATGATGTCATACCTCGACTTCTGTTGTGATTCTGGTCAATAACTTACTGCCAGATTCTGGCAAAGACAAATGTGAGGAGCCTGTGAAGAGAGTTTGCGCCGGCAAATTATATTCCACTGGAATGAGGGTCCACTGATGCCGCCAGCAGAGTTCATGGATCTCGAGGTCCAGGTGATGGAGAAATGGAGTGTGAGATGGCGAGGTTGGCCAGATGCAGGCTTTGCATTGGACCTACATGGTGAAGGATGAGCAGAGTTGATCTACGCTCCAAGAATGAGTTTGCAGCAGAAACACCTCATACTCCTCTGTGGGGGGGCTGGACTGGGTTTGGGATTTGTACATCTGAAGAGATCCTGTTGTTGTGTCAAAAGGATTAAGGTCATCTGATTAGGACTTCTCCTGGGCATGTCCTTCTGGAGACATGTCCTTCTGGAGACATGTCCAACAGTTAATTCCCAGAACCGGGGTTTCTGGGTCTCTCTGGGTCTGGATGGATGGATGGATGATTTGTTGGATGGATGGTTGGATGGATAAATGAATGGTTGGTTGGATGCATGGTTTGTTGGATGGATGGTTGGATGGGTAGGTGCGTAGATGGGTAGATGGATGATGTTTGATGGTTGGATGGATGGATGAATGAATGGATGGATGGTTTGATGATGGATGGTTGGTTGATGGTTGGATGGATGAATGGATGGTTGGATGGATGAAAGAATGGATGGATGGTTGGATGGTTAGATAGATGAATGAATGAATAGATGGCTGGATGGATGGATGGTTGGATGGATGGGTGGATGGATGGATGATGGATGAATGAATGAATGGATGGATGGTTGGATGGTTAGATAGATGAATGAATGAATAGATGGCTGGATGAATGAATGAATAGATGGCTGGATGGATGGATGGATGGGTGGATGGATGATGGATGGATGAATGAATGAATGGATGGGTGGGTGGGTGGATGGATGGATAAATGGATGGATGGATGGTTGGATGGATGGTTGGATGGATAAATGGATGGATGGATGGTTGGATGGTTAGATGGATGAATGAATGAATGAATGGATGGGTGGGTGGATGGATGGATGGATAAATGGATGGATGGATGGTTGGTTGGATGGTTAGATAAATGAATGAATGAATAGATGGCTGGATGAATGAATGAATAGATGGCTGGATGGATGGATGGGTGGATGATGGATGGATGAATGAATGAATGGATGGGTGGGTGGATGGATGGATAAATGGATGGATGGATGGTTGGATGGATGGTTGGATGGATGGATAAATGGATGGATGGATGGATGGATGGTTAGATGGATGAATGAATGAATGAATGGATGGGTGGGTGGATGGATGGATGGATAAATAGATGGATGGTTGGAGGGTTGGATGGTTGGATGGATGGATGGATCTGAGCTCTGACATGTTCCTGCAGATATAACTATGATGTCATTCATGCAGGAGTCTTTCTTGATTAGACGACACTGCGGGTAAAAGTTGTGAAGATTCCTCCACGAAGGCCCCAAATGTTCAACCGCCTGAAAGGATGGTAGAAGGTCTGATCGTTCTGTCGACCATCTTTTCCCTTTTCCACTGAACAAACACGACTTTTCTCGCAGCAAGAGCGGCTTGATGTAATCTCGCCTCTGCTTTTGTCATCATGTGACCCCAGTGTGTCCCGTCTGCCCGTCGTCTGGGTCAGAGTGAGAGGGGAGGGGTTTGGCAGAGAAGAGCGCTATCCTCACATAACCTTCCTCACACTCTTATCACACTTATGATAATATTCCAGGAAATTGTGGGATGGCAGCAGCTGGTGCAGGTGGAGGGGGAGTTGTGCCAAAATCTACTTTACTACTTACAGGTGAAATTTGAATGATGCTTATTATCTCATTAGGGTTCACCTGACAGCCGCTGGGATGTAAATAAGGCAGGAAGTAGATATTTTTTCCTCAAAGTTGATGAGTTGGAAGCAGGGAAAATTGTAAAAGATCTGAGTGACTGAGTGGCAGGTTCTTGTTGGGTGGGTGGTCCCAGTCTGGGTGCATCACAGAGCGTTTAGGGGGCACAAGAGGGACTTACATGATATTAAACATGTGGTTATAATGTTATGGCTTGTCACTGTATAGCAAAATTCGGAGGAAATATTATCTTTCATTTTTTAAAAAAAAACTTATTTTCCAAGTTTGATAAATTCAAACACTAATTGTAGAAATTATTATATGCTTTAATAATAAAAGTACTAACTGTTATATGCTTTAATATTAAAAGTAGTAACTATTATATGCTTTAATAATAAAAGTAGTAACTATTATACGCCGCATCAGCTGCATCTGCTGACATTGATTAACATTTTAACTCGAAAATGATCTCATGGATCATTTTACAATTTTCTACCCACATAGACCTTCGTGCGAGGAAGAACTGTACTGATTATGGGAAAGGTGGGTTGCATATTTCTGACATTAGGGGTGCTTTATCTCCTAAATGTTCGTGTCATAATTTCTGATTTAGTCCAAATCTGACGACTCGAGGAGATCAACATTGTACAAATCCTATTTTACTTTGTTAGGTCATATTTTACCCACTAGGGGGAGAAAAAACACTGTTTTATCAAAAACAACTTTCTTCAATTTGAGGGGCTCAATCAAGGGGATTGCTTGTACAACGCTGGGGATTGGGGGCTTTTTTCGGGGATGTACCCTTGCTGTCTGGGACGACATCGTAGACCTAGTTAGATTTTACGTTAATAACGTAAGATTTTCATTACATAGACTTCAGTTGGGAACTTGAAAAAGTTTTTTTTGGACAAAAAATACAGTCTCTGTTTATTGAATCTTTATTTTCAGGACAGCCTCGTCACCTGTTGGAAAAAAGGGACATATTTTACAGGCAACAAACCCGATTTAACACTTACGAAATGATAAAATTCCACAACTTCCCTTTAACAAGACTCAATCAAGTTGAGATGAATTGATACCGTTGAGTTCCTGTGTTTGTTTGTCTTATTTTATGTTATATAACGGTACGGAAACTTCAATTGTTTTGATGTTGCTGATTGCAAACAGCAGGTATTCTTGGAACAATTGAATTAAGTCATGGAAACTTTCCTACATGATTGAATGGGTTTGTTTAAGCGTTAAATCATTCTGTTGGGGCAACTATATTTATTTGAGTCACATAAACTCCATATTTTTTTGTACCATAAAATTATTTGAAAATAAAGTCGGGTTGTTGAATCAAGTTGATGAGTTGGAATCAACTGTGATTAAATTAAGACAGAGAAACATAATTACCCGACACATGAAAAAAAAAATGAAAAAAATGAGGAGATAATTAACACAATTTTTTTAAAATAAATTTTTTTTTAGTGTAGTAGAAGCCAGTGTTTTCTTACTGTTTAACATTTGTACAGCCGGTTCACTCTGGTAATGTCGTTGCTGCTCATCTCGTAGGCTCTGCCAAATTCAACATTGGGGTCTGGGATCGGCACCATGGTGGGCAGATTGTTCCCGGAGAAGGCGTACCTGCATTAATAAAGAGATATTTCAGATATTTGAAGTATGAAGTATTCCTTCATGTTATATGAAGATTATTTTATTTTTTTCTAAAGGGTTGACTTGAGTGTTTAAGTGATCCCTATCCAGATTCATTTTGATATGAACCCTTTAATGACCTCACAAAGAAAGAAAATAATGAAAAAAATATAATAATTTTTTTTTTAGATGATTTTATAAAAAATTAAATTTGCATTAATCCTGGATCATTTTAAGACATTTGTCATTTTTAGTATGTTTGAAATATTTGGGGTCCCATGGGTGCATCTCATGGAAGAATACTAAGCGCATAAATCACAATATGTTTAAAAATTTTTCCACTCACAAAAATAAAGTTTTTTTTCCGTTCTGTTTCCATGGTTACACGTAAAAGTCATTGGTTCATTCTGTTGTATGGTTTCATCACCAGATCAGCTGCAATGTTATTAAATAACATTTAATACTAATAAAGGGATGGATCATATATCGTATTTTCTTTTCAAGTGTTTCCTGGAAATGTTGTGCAGGATTTTTTGCATTTTTTCCCCCAAATATTTCTAAGAGCAGTGGATGTTTATGATGTTTATCTCAGATGATTGATGTTTTTAGAGCGGCGGCCTCCTCCACCTGTGGTACTGCATGACGGAGTTGTAGTCGTAGGGCGTGTCCTGGTTGAGGGTGTTCATCTTGTCAAAGGCGTACGCCAAACCTGGGAGGAAGAAAAACCACAACAAGGACTCAGAAAAGACGGGAAATAACAATCCTGTATTTTGTAAAGTGCTTTAGACTAAAACATCAGGCCCGTTTATTTCACTTTAGGACTATTTAAGTCAGCAGCTGGAGTTCCTTTACCATCAGGACCCCTCGGCTTTGGGGGGCCCCCAGGATCAGTGTCTTCTTTTAAATCTCTTCTCACCTCTACAGTCTTGTTTTCTCTGATGTTGGCCTTTAATCTTTTGATTCATCCCTTAAGATGTTTAATTGTTGATTTGTACTGTTGACCCTTTAATGTCAATGTCCACAATTTTATGTTCTTCTTCCTTCATAATGTATTAAACTGCCTTTTAAAGCAAAACTCTGCTTTAATGGTGCTTTATAAAAAGTTATTATTGTTAAATAATATCAACAACAACAATGATGCAGCAATAATAATAATAATTACTATATCAATAATGCAGTTATAATAAAAATAATATTAATGAAAATCATAATAATATTTATGACAATAATGATAATATTATAATACAAATAATAATAATTACTATATCAATAATGCAGTTATAATAATAATAATATTAATGAAAATAATAATATTTATGATAATAATGATAATATTATAGTACAAATAATAATAATAATAATAATAATAACTAAAATAATAACAATAATGCAGCAATAATAATAATAATTACTCTATGAATAATTGAGTAATAATAGTAATAATAATAATTATTATTATTATAATTATAAAAATAATAATATTATTATTATAATAGTAAAAAAAAAATAAAAAATTATAAAATGTATTTATTATAAACGGAATATCTTTGCTTTTTGGACCGATTCAGTCTGTAGTAATGCAGTAATAATGATAATAATAATAATATTAATGCAAATAATAATAATATTAATGATAATAGTGATAATCTTATAGTACAAAAGTATTTTTTTTTTAATGCATGTGGAGATCAGACCCGGCTGGATGTTCTCCCACAGGATCCGGATGTATTGGTCCCGGTCGGAGCGGCACTGCTCATGGTGGAATCCGAGGGCGTGGAGCAGCTCGTGCTGAACGGTGTTGTGGTAGAGGCAGCCCTGACGGTCCAGAGACACGGCCTGGGAATGTCCACGCCGGCCCACGTAGGAGTAACAGCTACATTCAGTCCAACAGAACAAAAATCAGAAATGAACATGTGGGACAGGAAAAATGAGTTGAGTGTGACTCACAGTCGTTTTTATTAGTTTGACTATAAGTTGTTTACCATTCTGAAGATTTGGAAGTACTGTATGGTATGATAGGATGATTTTTCTCTTTGGTTCTAGGTGCCTCAGCAATTTTTTAATTGAATAATCTAAACTCAGACTATAATTAATGTTTGAAAATCAAAATGATTATAACACACAAAAGCTGAGTTCAAATTACTGATGGATCAATAAGATAATACCACAGTCTTCCAAACATGAATTAAATTTAATGTGATACGTAATATTCCCCTTTTAAAGTGATTTAGAAGAAATAAACACCTTTAAGCAACTATTTCATGGATTATACGATAGGTTTTAATATTTATAACTGCTTAAACAATGTAAATAATTGATTATTTTTAATTATTAAAGGAAGTTGTTGGAAGAATTAAGTAGTAATAACATTTTAATAACAAGTTGCATACTCGTAATAACAACCAGGGACACTAAAGTTCTCTTCATTGAAATAAGAATCTTATTTTATTTCTAACAGAATTTCCTGGTCATGTGATTTGACGATCTTCCTTTAGGATATGGAACCAAATTTAAGATCTATGTAGGGATCTATTGTTGTATGGTTGTAATAACATTGTAGTAAGTAGTAATAACATTGTAATAACATAGTTATTATTATTATTATTACTCCTGTAAAAGAAACAGGGACAGCGCTCTCTTGTAGAAAAAAAACAAACTATTTTATTTCTATTTCCTGGTCATGTGATCTGAGGATTTTCCTTAAAGGATATGGAACAATTTATTTGAAATAAAAACAATATTTCCTGAACTGAACATTTTGGGTTTTTGACTTAATGTGGGGTAAAAAATACAGTTTCATTATTTCAGAAAGAATAACAGTGATTTGATTTAATTAAGTGGTTTGATTAATTGGCAAAATAATTTTTAGTAAGATATGATTGAAAAATAAACTCTGACAGGATTAAAATGCCTATTTTCTCCTATCACAAAAAAACAAACAAACCCATATTCCAAACTAAACACTAAAACGTGGATTATATTTCACAGCATTTTAGTAAAACTGACACAAAGTAATTGTTTCCATAGGGGAAAAAAACCCAAACATGCAATATGTGCTTGAGTGAGATGTTTGTTTGTTTGCACGTGTTTGTGTTTGTTACCCGTTGTTGGACTGGATGCTCAGGTAATCTCTCTGGTTGGTGTGTTGGATGAAGCGAATGCAAGAGACGTCCTGGAAGGACTGCAGCCCACGCTCGATGATGGAGCGCTCCCGAAGCGCTGAGAGGGCAGGAAGGGACACCCATGTTCACAACAAACATCCCGGGCGTCGACACAAACACAGAAACCATCACAGAGAAAGGAGAGCTGACGAGGATCAGCTGATTGATGAAGAGCAGACACGAGTTTTAAGTTCAGGTGGTTTGGGTGCTAATGCTAATTAAAACACACATTTGATATTCTCTTTATAGCCCTCAAGTAAATATGATGTTATAATCTCAATATTGGGGATTTTATTATAAATACAGGCTTTTTTCCTCAATAATAATAATAATAAAAATAATAATAAGACATTTTATTTATTACACACTTTACATTTGGATCAGATCTCAAAGTGCTGCAAGATAAAAGCAGATAAAAGCATCAATAAAAAAAAAATATTATAATAATAATATACAAATATTAGCAAAAAAAAGCAGCAATGTTAATTAAAAGTCGTAGGTTCTGCTAAAAAGGAAAGTTTTTAATGGGTTTAAAAAACTTCTATTTGGTTCCTGGGCGAGGGAATGGAGGTGAAACCTTTCTTGGCAAAAGCTACGGATTTGGGGAATCTGAAGAATTAGAATGTCGTTATTTTGTTTTGGTCTTTGGTAAATGTGTGAAATAATTTAAACGTTTATTGTAAAAAAAGAATTGTGTGATAAACTGAAAAATTACTTCAACTAGAAAAACTTCTAATTTCCTTCTAATAAGTTCGACGGAAGTAATTCCTTTTAAATTCATCACTAATATTCTTTTTTTTCCCCTTTGAGACCCTTAAAGCATCAACAACAAAAAAATTCCAGCTTTTGCAAATTCTTCAAATCTCTGTCAAAAACTTTTTTTCCCCCTAAAATTTTACCTTCAAAAAAACTTAAATTTAAAACATTAATTAAATATTTGTTTATTAGTGGTGCTTGATTCGGACTTTATTTTTTCCTGCTGAATTTAAGACAATTATAAGACGATGTAAAACAATGTTTCATTGTTGAAGATTTAAAAAAATGACTTTCCGTGGTGACTCAAACTAATAAAGTCACTTTTTAGACTCAATAATTCTTAATTTAATTTTATGTGACCAAAGAGAAAATGCTTCTTTACATTTGTACCATCTGAGAATAAGTCTCAGAAAAACAGAAGTCCATTACTTTGTCAATGATTAAACGCATTCTGACACGGATGAAAGTCTGTCTTCATCCATGACGGACGGACAGACAGACAGACAGACAGACAGACAGACGGACGGACAGACGGACAGACGGACGGACAGACAGACAGACAGACAGACGGACAGACGGACAAAGATTGGATTGTTGGATGGATGGATGGATGGATGGCTTGATTGATGGCTTGATGGATTGATGGATTGATGGATGGAGGGAGGGATGGATGGATGGATGGTTGGATGGATGGTTTGATGGATAGATGGATGGTTGGATGGATGGATGGATGGGGGGAGGGATGGATAGCTGGATTGATGGATGGATGGGTGGTTGGATGGATGGATGAGCAGATGGATAGATAGATGGATGGATGGATGGAGGGATGGATGGTTTGATGGATAGATGGATGGGTGGTTGGATGGATGAGCAGATGGATAGATAGATGATGGATGGATGGAGGGATGGATGGATGGATTGTTGGAAAGATGGATGGATGGATTGTTGGATGGATGGTGGGATGGATGCAGGGATGGATTGTTGGATGGATAGTTGGATGGATGGATGCAGGGATGGATGAATGGATGGAGGGATGGTTGGATGGATGGATGGAGGGATGGATTGTTGGATGGATGGTTGAATGGATGGAGGGATGGATGGATGGATTGATGGATTGATGATGGATGGATGGATTGTTGGATGGATGGATGGTTGGATGGATGGATGGATTGATGATGGATGGATGGATTGTTGGATGGTTGGATGGATGGTTGGATGGATGGATGGATGGATTGATGATGGATGGATGGATTGTTGGATGGATGGTTGGTTGGATGGATGGTTGGATGGATGGATGGATGGATGGAGGAGCGGATGACACTACACGTTGATGATGTCATGAACGCTGCAGGTACTCACAGTAATGGGAGGCGATGACGTAGGGCACATAGACCCTTCCATCAGAGGATTTGCCCCACATACACCCAGTGGCGGTGCAGGGGTCAGCGTTTCTCTCATTTTCGCTGTCATAAGCGATGTCATCCACGACGAAGGGTTCGTCCTCCGTGTGCACTGCAGGACAGCAAGGATCCCACAACTCCATGAGCATCTCTTCAAAATAAGAGTTTCCAATTCTCTATATTACATTGAATTATACAGCTTTTATTTATTCATAGAAATCTTGCTGGCTCAGCGTTTTTCATTTCCCTTCTTTGCCTGTTTATGTTGAAACTTATAACTGACGATGCATCTTCAACAAGGTGAAGAAGCAAAAGAAGAAGAAGAAGAAGAAGAAGAAACGCAACCAGCTGTTTTATCCACCTGTTAAATAAATATAGAGATCATCAAGATCTGTTTTCTATGTAAATATTTAGGAAGATATTAAAAGAGGAAGTGGCTTCGACTTTTCCTGCTTGTTCTCAGTCTTAGGGTCTTTTTTCTTCCTCAAATGCTCCTTCTGGGCTTTCTTCATCTTCATCTTCTCCTTCTCCAGAATCTCCTCTGATCCCAGTGGAATCCCCAAACTACTGGCATTAATGAAGATCAGTGGTGGACGAAGTATTCAGATTCTTTACTTGAGTAAAAGTACTTTGTGAAAACACTCCACTACCTGTAGAAAACCTGCGTTTACAAACTTACCGAAGTAAAAGCAAGTATTATCAACGAGGTGTTCTTAAAGTATGAAAGCAAGTGTGGTAATCAGATCTAAACATTCACACCCCTGGTAGTCCAGGTCTAGATCAGATCTGTTCTTCTGCCCCTCATCTATGGAATGCCCTCCCCGACCATCTGAGGGCTCCACAGACGACTGAGACTTTTGAAAAAGGACTTAAAAATTTCCTTTTTTGAACAGAACCTATAACTTTTAATTAACATTGCTGCTTTTTGGTCAGATTTTTCTATAATTATTATTATATTTTTTGCTTTTTACCTTGTAGCACTTTGAGATTTGATCCAAATGTTAAGTAAAATAAATCAAATGTGTTATTATTATTATTATTATTATTATTATTAGTACATAACAAGATTAAGCATAAACAAATATGACATACACTAAAATTTAAGTGTTCACAAATGTTGGAGATTTTAAATAATTATTCAACTGCAATATAACCAGATAGACATTGGAAAGTTAAGCTAAGCTAACACGGCTAACTAAAACATCATGAATTATTTTTGTATTATATCTGTTTTATTTACCAGGTGAAGCATTTTAAAAGAAAAATAACTTTTTCCAGCCTGAACTTGTCGTCAAATTGATGAAGACATTTTCTTTATTTGCTCGTGTTTTGTCTATTTGCATTTGTTTTCTTAAGTTGCAGTGCGTTTTCCCCCCCTGTGGGCCACCGCACTGAAGAGATTGATTAATAATTCTTCAGTCCTCAGTTTTGTCTTTGCGACTACGATTCTTTCCATTGATTCGATTCTGTCCTGAGATAAGAGACCACAGATGAAGGTTTATTAAAGAACAGATAAAAATCCTGCACCATGTCTTACCCACATCCTTGTTCGCCCTCCACAGGAGCTCAGAGACGGACAGACCCTAGATCCAAGAGATGACATCACTGTTAGGAAGGACTCCTGTATATGTGTTTATGTAGGGTTTATGTACCCACACACACACACACACACACACACACACACACGCACACACCTACGCCGATGTGTGTGTTTTTGCCTGGTTTAATCTCTAACTCTTGTGTTTAGGTGTATGGAGGCCCAAAAATGACATAAGGATAATTAAATGAATAAATATATAAAGGCAGAAATTAATGAATAAATAGATAAATGTGGAAATAAATAAATAAATACATGCAAAAATGAACAAATGATGAATAACATTTGGAAATTAAACAATAAATAAAAAAATCCTGTAATTGTAAAGAGCTTCATTTATTTATTTTACATTTATTTATTTATTCCTTTTTTAAATTTTTTTTTTAAATTTATTATTACATTTATTCATTTTTTAAATTTATTATTACATTTATTCATTTTTTTAATTTTTTAAATTTATTACTACATTCATTCATTCATTCATTTGTTCATTTCGGTATTTATTCATTTAAGCATTTTCTTTATTTTCTTATGCATTTTCATATTCCTACATTTATTTAATCACTCATTGATTTATTTCTCTATTTCTCTATTTCTAAATCCATCCATTTATTTATTGTTGTATTTCTATATTTCTTCATTTAAGAAATGAGGTGGGCGAGCGAAAAACGATTAAATAAATGAATATAAAATAAATCAACGAAGCCCTTTTTCAATGACAAGATGTATTTATTTATTTCAAAATGTATTTATTTCCACATTTATGTATTTATCTATTCATTTATGTATTTATTGATTGATTCATATATCCTTTATATATTGATCCATCATTTATTGAATATTGAATATGATTAATTCATTTGAATATTTGAATTCCTTCAATTATTTTAAAGCAGCATTCTTAGGTCTTTTATTCAAATGTATTATTATCATTATTATTATTATTTATTATTCCTCAGTATTGCTTATAAGGTTAACCATGTTCCATTATTATATACACAATTTAAAGTATATTTGTATTTTACTTAAAGCTGCTCTTGTTTGGGTTATTTAATCTCTTTTAACCTTTTATTGCTCTTTTTCTATTTATATAGTTTCATCTTTTTTTTTTACCCAAAGCTGCAGTTTGTGTTTGTTGCTGTTTTGGTTTTTTATTTAAAACGAGTTTTATTTAATTGTTTTACAGTCTACCTCATTGTCTCTACCTCAACGTATTTCTGAGTTAAAAATAAAGGTTGAATGAATGAATGAATATAAAAAATGACATTAAATACTAAACTTTAAGGTAGGTGCATGAAAACACAAATTGTTCAGATTCTGTTGTTTATATATATATATATACACATATATATATTTGTAAGTTTTTTATTCATTTATAATGTTTTTTTCCCCCATATGACCGTTTATTACAATATAATAAAAAAGAACACCAGGTTTATATTTTGTCTAAATGTGCAGAAACTCTCCAATACTTGAAATTAAATTAAAAAAATTAACGACGGCCTTTACATTTTGGCTTTAGATTTGCATTAAACAATAAGAGATGAAACAAAGAACAGAATCCTACAAAGCGGGAACGAGAGACCTAAAGAGGATCTCCGCTCCAAGAGTATCCTCACCTTCTCCTCGGCCCTTGAGCCTTCAGAGACCGCGAGGAGGAAGAGGAGGACGAGGAGGCCGAGCGTGGGCGTGAGGAGAGCCATGTTAGCGGCCTGCAGTTCTACAGTGTTGAAGCCTGACTCCTGCTGCAGACGATTCTTATAGACTTCAGCAAATCTGTCAACTCCTGAATCATTTAAATAAAAAAAAAGAAAAAAGAATGATAAGATGCACTCTGCCTTGAAAACATGCTGCCGATTCTCACCTTAACCGAGCCAAAAAAATGATTATCTGCCTGCAGCACCGAAAACTGTTCCAGGAAACGTTCATGACCCCGTGGGAACGACGGCCCTCTGCACAGCTGCTGAGGATGTCGCATTAAAGTCGTAACTGTTACTCCCTCACCAATTTTCTTTTAAGGGAGAAAGAAAATCATATTTATATTTTTGTGTTTTCCAATATTTCAGTGACCACCCTTTCTTGCTTATAGGATAAAAGTTGAACTGACCCCTGGTAGTCCAGCTCTGAGCATACAGACCCCTGGTAGTCCAGCTCTGAGCATACAGACCCCTGGTAGTCCAGCTCTGAGCATACAGACCCCTGGTAGTCCAGCTCTGAGCATACAGACCCCTGGTAGTCCAGCTCTGAGCTGGGCCTTAAATTCAGATGATTTCATTTTCAGAAGAACACTCACGGATGGAATTATGGGAGAAAACAAGTTGCTAGCTAATGAAAAGACGAATAACGGGTCAAATTTATAGAAAAAGAATGCTGAACTAAATCATTTGTGGTTAAAATGTGTTTATTTAACGGTCGGTCCCATTAACAAAACAATTAAAGTTGCAAAAAGCATGAATAATCCAATTTTGTTAAATGGTCTCACATCTCTAACCTTACCGTTCACACTGGTTTGAAAATGGAACATAATCTTGAATAAATAGTTTATGTGAATTAAATAATATAGAGTTTGTTCACACGGCTGAATTGCAGTAAAAGTTAACTTTACATTTTTTTTTTTAAATGTGCTTTTCATCTTTCTATTCTACATTTGCCCGATCTCAGCCGTATGTCTTCTGGACCGGTGTCCATGTTGGTGGACTGAAGTCTGGGGCGCATGAACAACGCAGGAGGATGAATCTTTACAATATTTATTCAGACATCAATAAGAGAAGCAACGCGAATAAAAGTACAATCGTGTGCGGAAGAACTTCAGCGATCAGAGACTATTTTCCTCGGTGAAAACGTAGAAGTGAAGACTTCACAGACAGAAACAGGATCATTATTATTATTAGTAGTATTATAAGTCCATGGAGATGAATCTGCAAAGTCCAGTTCATTGCGCCCGACGTCATGTGACGCGTCATGTGACCTGCCCGAGTGTCTTCAGGAGGATCAGAAGGACAGGTTGATGAGCGGAGCGTTGTTCTCCCTCTTGTCTTCTGGACTCCACTTGATGAGGGGAGAGCTCAGGTCGATCAGCTGTTGAATCAAGGTTTCATTAGAAAGTGTCCCGACGTTCTAAGACAAAGAGAAAGATTTGAGTCATTGGTTTTGAACCAGGCGCGCTGACAGGTACCTGGTTCGTGCCGCAGGTCTTGCTGATGGTCCGGATCAGGCTGGGGGTGTTGGTCAGATCGATGAGCAGCTTCTCTTGAGGCTGCAGAGCTGGAGGTGGAAGATCCAGCAGGAGAACCTGAAGGGAGAGCGGAGAGACTGAACCGATGAGACGGACCGGACCAACAAGGTTTGGATTCTTGTCTGGAAACTTCAATAAAATTCAAAATGAGACAATTTCAACGTTCTCAAAAAGGGGTAATTGAGTTTGAGAGCCCTCCAATAATAGTTCCCCTCATAAATAATGAAACTAAGCGAATGCCGTCGCCCCCGACCGCGAAAATATGGATAGAATCTGCTTGAGATCCACTGAAGGGTCATGTTGGCGGTTCTGTAACACCTGAAACTGGACTATACTTCATACTTGACGGTCCATCAGTGACTCTACCAGGACAGAAGTGTTTGTGTACTGACTGAGACACATCATCATCATCATCATTCCAGGATGAGAGCAGTTGTAGGCAGAAGATAAAAGGTGCGTGTGAACTCTGACCTCCTGCGTCTTGTTGCTCTCCTTTGCCGTCTCCGCGTTTCTGCTGGGTTCTGTTTCACCTCGACTCCCTTCTCCGGGGTCCATGTTCTCCGACTGGTCCTCCTCCTGTGGCGAGAGAAGACAGTAGGAAGGCAGGGCAGCAGGGGGCTCCTCCTCCTCTACCTCCGCCTCCTCCTCTGCCTCCTCCTCTAGGTTGAAGGGCTGGATGTCAGGGACGTCAGCAGACTCCACCTCCTTTGTGTCTGTGGGGGCGGGGCTACACAGAAACAGGAGAGCAATAAACAACAAAATGAGACCCTTGCGTGTGTCGTCACGGTAACAGTGAGGTAAGATGATGCAGGACGTCCCCGCTCACAGGGGGAGTGTCTTTCATCAAGTCAAACTTGAGTTTAAAGCGTCTTACCTGCAGCTAACGGCCACGGCGGAGCAGGGGGCGATGTCAGGGTCCGAGGAGGGTTGTGGTCTTACAAGGCGTGATTGGTTTGTGGGTGTGGCAACTGGGATGGAAGACATCCGGCGCTTCACAGGGGTGGGTATAGCGGACGGACGCCGCGCCTTCGCCTGCTGCGACCTGCTGCTGCTAGAAGAGGGCGTCGGAGGATCTGCGGGGGGTTTCTGAGCGGGCCTGTCGGAGAAGAAGACGGTTAACGGTGGAATCACGGACGTGTCAGAAAGAGACGTTGGAATGTTACACCTACAAACCCGACCTCAGGTGCAGCGACCTAAATTAAAGAACAACGACTCCGCAGCATTTTCATTTATCCCATGAGCTGCAGCAAAGCAGCGCCGGTACTTTTCTCCCTCAGCCAATGAGCGCCCGGCGTTAGATCACGTGACGGTTATGTAATCATTATGACAGGCCTCATTAAATTGTGTTTAACATTAAGGTGGTTCAATATTCCTCCTCATCTATAAACCTGGGGTCTTCTCACACACATGAATGACATAAATGAAGAATGGCTAAAGGTTCAGGGTGATGTTGGGGGGGGGGGCGTCGTCTACCTGTCCACGTTGCTTGCTGACGTCTGCCGTTTGGGCTTCAGCATCTTTGAGACGTCTGGACACAAAACAGAGAGACAGAAAGACAGACGGGTGCATCAGAACAATGAGATAGAAAAACTGAAAACGGTTTGAATGAAAGATGAAAAAACACTTTTCATACATTCGGATGACATCATCACGGTCGTCTTCTTACCGTCTCCGTGGGAGAGCCCTCCGACTCCCCCGCCGGGTGTTGGCAGGACCAGAACCTCGGGTTTGGATTTCATCTTCAGGCCGCTCTGTCTCCGGGGAGAGGCGGTGCTGTTCATTGTCACGGCCCTCTCCATAACTTTCTTGGCAGGTGTCGTCTGAAGGGGCGTGGCTTCAGCTCTCTTTAGGGGTGTGGTCCTCAGGGCTTTGAGGCGTTCTAACTCATGGGGCTTCCTGACTTGGGTGGAGAGCGAGCGGCGGCTGGCGGCGGAGGAAGGTTGCTCTGCCGTGGAGTTCACGGTGAAGCGACGCAGTCTGGTCTGATTCACAGGTCTGCTAATACTGCTGGGGGCGGGGCCAGTGGAGCCGCTCAAAGAAGAGTTGAGTTTACCTGAGAGGAGACACAACATCTGTGTTAATGCCTGTTCTAACTGGATCCTGATGACAGCAGCAGGGTTGTTACGTTCTGGCTTAACCAAACCTGTGATGAGAAACTCTGGATTTTTGGTTCCAGAACCGCTGATCGGATCTTTTAGTTGAAAACTGCTAATGTGTCACTGAAGGTGGGTTCTGTTTTGGGAGCTACCGTTAGCCGTTAGCTTACCTTTAGCTGGGGACAGAGAGATGCTGGAATTGAAGCTGGACATTGAGGATGACGACGACGACGTGTTCTTCCTCTCCGTCATCCTCCTGCTCTGAAGGGTCGGCGCTTTCACGCCTGAGAGGTTCCTCACGGCACCCTGATGGAGAAACGTGATCCGGTTTTATAGCCATGTGAAAATGTTTGTTTACATGAATACATAATCAGTCTGAGTCAGGCGGAGCAGTTTGACCAGATATGATGAATCAAACGGTCTTGACCTTGGTGGGCAGAGCTAGAGGGCGTTTCCCCAGCAGACTGGAGTTGAGGGAGGAGTCGCTGATGTCGGACGCCACACTCGCCGAATCAGAGAGCAGATCCTCACATGACTCTGCTCTGTTGGAGAGGCGAGAGGCTGGGCTACGCCTCCAACTCCCCGCTGCCTGAAAGAGGGAAAAAAAGGGATGACATCGCCTCGTCTTCAGTCAGTCATCAACACGCCGGTTTTCCAAACCGGGGGGAAAACCGGGAAGAGGCCTCCTAAGTCATGAGACGCTTCTATGTCATTGTGCAGAATACAAGGAAACTAGCGGTGCTGTTCCAGGCTGGTGCATTGAAGACAGGAGATAGGACATGAATAGAATGAAAAAGGAGGACATACATGGAATAAAAGAAGACAAACAACCGATAAAATATATAAAAAAAACAACAACAAAATCACGGCCTCAGCAGTGAAGGACAGACAACTGACTTATTGTACTTTCTTTGAATATCATAGATGATAAAAAGGTGGAATGACATTGAACTGGATTTCGTTTTCATTTATGGGCATCGATCGGTCGTGAAAGCAGTTCACACACACACACACACACACACACACAAAAAACTCTCTCACTTTAGTCGGAGGTTGCAGTCTGGTTTTCTCCATCTTGCTCTTGCTGGCTGAACAGGAAGTTTTTGGGGCAGCCGGTTTGCTCGGCAGCACAGCGGCGACGCTAAGGGTGGCTTTCCCTCGCAGCCCTGTCCTGGGTTGAGACTTGGGCCCGGCCATCGGGCTGGAGGTGCTGAGTCGTGTGGACGCGGCTGGGCGGGCGAAAGAATTTGTGTTGGCCGAGGCGTGACGGGTGGATGAAGAGGCGTTGAGGGAGTGGGTGGATGAGCGTGCGTTGATACTGCGTCCCCTCAGCAGGCGTTGCTGGATCACTGGTGGCAGCTCCTTCATGGGGCTCTCCTGGACGATGAAGGTCTGACGTTTGATGGGGCTCAGCGCGGTGGCGGTCTGAGCGAGAACGCCCAGCTTGGCGTTCAAACTGCTCACAAACTCCTCCCTGTCGGTCGTGGTGTCGCTGGTCATACCAGCCTCGCTCTGTGATTGGCTCATTTCACTGTTCTGCAACTGGCTGGCTAGTTTGTGAGCTTCTTCACACACAGCCTCCAGTTGGTCTCCGGTCAGTGGAGTCCAGCTCACACGCATCTCGCCGCAACCATCCAGAGAATCCACACCCACAGAGACGCACCTCTCTTCGTGACGGACAGGTCCGACAAACACCTCGTCTTCATCTTCGTCTCCTTTGGAGCTGCAGAACAGAGATCAAGAAGGAAGACGTGAGTCAACGAGGGAATTTTTTTTTCACTCTTCATTTCGATTAAAACATTTTCTCAGCCACGATCATCTGCTCAGTTAACTTTTGGATTGTGGGCGACACGGGGGCATTAGTATCACACCAAAAAACAAAACTAGCACCATAAGAAATAAACCTCAGAACGCCTTAGTTTCCTTACGCTAGATGCCGAGGAAATGTTCTGGGAAAAATTCCCCATCTTCATTTGGGAACAGATTTTTTATCTTGAAATGGTATTTTGACATGAATAGAAACTAATAGAGGGCACACTTCTACCAAAAGCCATGCTTTTTAGTGTAAATATTTAAAATTTCCTTGGTAGCTACCTCAACCAGTTTTATAGGAATCTGTCATGTACATTATGCAAAATTAAACAATCAAAGAA